>WBMW01005177.1:443688-605163 GCA_013396635.1 Penelope pileata
CCCCCCCATAGCATCAAGTGGAAAAGCTGCTTAAAGAAACAACAAAGAAAAAGCTGACACAGACGTGAGTTGGAGAGAGAGAGAGAGAGAGCAGGTCAGGCTCACTGCACTCCTCCGGGGTGGCAATGATTTTTGCATCTGAGCTTGCATCTTGCTTTAATAAGTCAGTCCAGAGACTTTTCCTATAAACCCAACAAAGAGCTGGGGAACCCTTTTTTAGGGGGGGTATAGGGGATATCAGGGAACAGATTCAATTTGGAAGAGCTCAAAGCACACCTTATGCCTCTGCACCTCTGGACACACCGTTCACAGCTGGTAGACAGCTGCCTTGCTCACTATGCTTATTTCTTCATTTGCTTTGCTAATGAACTGAAGATCCTGACCAGAGCTAAGATCTCCCCAGTGCTCAGTGCTGTACAAATATTTCCCATCCCAAATCACATCTTTGTCGTGCCCAGCACCCAAGAGAGACTCAGGGACTGAGGATATATTTTGTAGTAATATTGCTTTTATACCCACTTGCCTCCTCCTGGACACAAAGCAGCCCTGAGAAAACCAAGTAACACATTTGTCACTGGTTTAAGTCACCCTGTGAGATTTTACCTTGTGCCACAGAGGAAACAGTGACAGCCGTTTACTTGCAAGGACGCAAGGTGATGACATGGGAGGGCAGAGAGGAGGGAAAGCATCAGAATCCATTTCTGAGGCTGGCAGGACATCATAGTTGGCATGGGGCATCATGAGAACAACATGAACTCAGGGCCCACCATGAGCACAGATACAGTAATGGTAAAAAACAATTCCTCCTCTGTTGACTTGCCTTGTTGCTTGAATAAAACAAGCATCTTTTTGCATTGTTGATTCGTTTTTCCAGCCCTTAAATTTGAGGCACTATGGTCCTTGTTAAAAATAGCTTTACAAGTGGATGCTGGCAGGATGGTCAGAAGGATGAAAGTCAGTGTGGTCGCTCCTAGGATACCTTCAAAGTCTTAACAACACCATTGATTTATGAGAGCAGGTCCATCCTGGCCAGGGCTCTCTCTCCAACAGTGGCCTTAAGTAGGACTCTTTCAATGGAAAAAGTAAGAAGAGGACAAATGTGATATCTCTTCTAACAACCTCCCGGGCTCCAGCTGTTCTTAGCCCAGGGAATTTCCTGAGCCTGTTGTCACTTGTCTATTTAGTAACACTCAATAGATCTCTTTTCCAAGTATGTGTGAAGGCTCTTCTTGAAGCAGTAGTCATTAACTGAACCCATGACATCCCCTGGCAAGGAGTCCTGCAGCTCTAAGAACTGCTATGTTAGGAGCATCTGCCGTTTGTTCAAACACCAGCTCCTAGATCATGTTTATAGGCAAGCGTTTTTTAAAAGGTCATGTTCTAGATCTAATTGTGAATAAACACATTAAGATACAGATCTTCCAGACTCAAAGCAGGTAATGAAATAAAAAATAAATCAACATTTATTTCATTTTTGAAAACGTTTTGATATTTTTTTTTTGGTAGAATTGGTATCTTTGAAGGACTCAGTCACCGCTTTGGGGGCCCCTGGTAGGACTCTTAGGACTGCAGAAGGATTTAAGTGAGCAAGTTGAGAAGGAGCCACCAGTCAATGTAGCGTCATCTCAAGGAAATGTAAAAAACAGCTCTCAATCTCTCAGGTTTGGAAGGATTGTTATTGAACAGGGCTTACCACGTTGTCAATGCGTCTCTCCAGCTTCTCAAGGCACCTTAGGTTGTAGGGACAGAGACTTAGCCCTGTCCACCAGCACCATGCTGGAGCACCTTATCCTGCTAACGTGGTGGAAAGATTGTCAGGGAATGGCCATAATGTCAACTGGGTTCCTCAAGGCTACAGTTGCGACAGGAGAAATTCCAATTAGATATAAAGCAAACAAAAAAGCCCATAAAAGTGGTTGATAGGTGAAAAAAAGGCTTCAAGAGATGGTGGAGCATCCATTTCTGGGGAACTGAATTGGCCAGGACTGCATGGATTTCTCTTCAGCCTCCCTTGCTCCTCACGTGCTTTCTTGACAGTAAATGAGGATTTAGGAGGAAAATCTCCAATTTTCTTCCAGGGATGTCATCAGGCGTAAAGGAACTCTGAGGCTCTATTTCATAACTCAGCTCTATGTCTGAAGATGAAACGACAATAAAAAATCTGGAGAGAAATACTCAGAGGAAGGATTTCAGCCCCCCTTGGTGGATGGCTATGGAATCTCTTCTCTTGGGATGGGATGAGATGATTGTTGTTGAAAAACTTGGGGAAAAAAATAGGGAAATGGCAGAGTCTGTTCCTTGGGAGAACAGTCCAAGCAAAGCAGAGATGCAGTGATTTCTCTGCTATAGGCGATGTCCCTGTTCAAAATGGAAAGGAAAGAGAAAACCTCAGTGCAAGAGAAGGCAAATCACCCAACAGTGAATTGTCCCCTTACAGCATCGTGTGCCTCCCCTGGTAAACGAGCCCCTCAGACCCTGCTTGACCACAGATGTGCAGGCAGATGAAAGTCTCCCAGCTCCAGCCAAAGAATTAATCTCTTCTTTTTATAGCCCTTTGTGGAAGGAATAATAAGTAAGGGAAGGATAAGTGCACTCAGCAGGATCTCAGGCCGGAGGAGAAGCACTCAGGATGGCTCTTTAGGAAAGCAACAATGGATTTGGAAAGAGTCCAAGAGGCCAATATGGAAAAGTCTTGCTTCATGAGAAAGGTCCTGTGCTTCTCAATCATCCTCACCCAAGAAGACTCCTTGCTCTCAGGCTGCAGGAAAGCAATCAAGGCAAAGGCTGATGGAACGTTGACTGTCTACATCAGGACTTGTGAAGCTGAGCTATTGATATCCACTTTATAAGTGATAAAGTTGAAACAACCATAGCTTTTTAGTTACCTCTTTATGCCCTCTCCTCCTGTCTCTTGCCAGGGAGAAATTCTAACCTTGATCATGAAGGGGAGATTCGATACACATCATTGACATGGCCTCCTGTGTTGTGTGGCCTTATGTTCTTGGTTGTGTTACAGATGAGAATGACAAGCTACTGCAAATCTTTTGTACAAGGCATCACCTGCTTTTAATTTTAGCCAGATTGCTTAAGTTGGCATCACATTGCCCAAGTCTCAATCCAAACCTGAGCCTCAGTGACATGCCCAACATCACAGAGACAGTTTGTAGCAGAGCAGGTAAAAGACCTCAGGTTTTTGGATGTTGGTCTTTTGCAGACCATATGCTATCCAACGTGTCCTGCCTCCATGTCTGTTATTTTTCTTAACAAGTGATACTGTGGGTGAAGAGTATTGCCCTGCAGACTCAGACAGATAAATGCCTGCTTTGCACAGGTACAAACAGTTATATGCATGGCAGTGGGAAATCAAGACTCCAAGGGAAGTGTGGAGACAGGCTGTCATTCTGCAGAGAGTTCAAAAGCACCTTGTTCCTGTAAAAAAAGTGCATGGCTTCTGCTTTCTTGCTTTTGCACGAAAATTTCCATTTTCTTCTCTCTGTTCAGGTGTTTTCCTTTCACCTAAGCTGAAGAGTCTCTTGGATCGACAGTACAAGCAGTGCTGGAAGTTACAGCAATAAATTATCAGACTTTTTTTGTTCATACATTGGCTGCATTAGTAAGTCTGCTGGCTTTCTCTCATAGTTTTCCCCCAGCATCCATCAAGCTCACTCTCTGTGCTGATGGTAATTCAGATGAGTCCTCCTGTTTGCTTTGCCCATTGGTGATAAGAGTTTCTCCCCCTTTCCATTCCTTATCCTCCTTTTTTTGGCTCTTTTAAGTGGTTGGTTCCATTGGATAAGCTTTATCGGTGGAATTTCAACAGCAGCAAAATTCACAAGATATTGGTTATTCCCAAATCCATCTCCTTGCAGGTAGAGCATCCATTTCAGCAGCGGGGACTTCAGGAACTCACACTGGTGCAAGTACCCACATGAATGCACACTCAAACCTTCAAGCTGCTGCAATTAACAGGACAGCTTTTAATTGGCAATTACAATTCCATTAAGCTGGGTCTGGCAGATCATTTGCTCTGTCAGGAAAGCCCTCAGGCAGGGAAGATTAGTGGCTGGCAGGATCCAGGCTCCTGTGCTGGAGCTGTGGAGGAAAAGACAGGTAACAGCTGTGCTTTCTCAGCCGGGGAAGGTGGGAGGGAGAATTGCAATTGCTTGAAAACCCACTCTGTAGTAGGTCTGCATCCCACCGGAGCCCTCAGGAGGAAAGCTCAGCAGGACCAGGAAGGGGGAGGCAGTGATCAAACCAAGGACCATGAAGCAGAATGAGCTTTACTCCCAAGAATGCCTGTGAA
Organism: Penelope pileata; assembly: GCA_013396635.1. Taxonomy (NCBI): domain Eukaryota; kingdom Metazoa; phylum Chordata; class Aves; order Galliformes; family Cracidae; genus Penelope; species Penelope pileata. The sequence goes on from WBMW01005177.1 coordinate 447,992, forward strand.
GCAAAGTCTGGTGATTCCCATCGGAAGACGGAAAGCATATGAGGCTGGCTGCAGCGCTGTGGCTCCAAGGGAAGTCAATTGCTTGAAGGTTTGTGAGGTGTGGATATAACACTTGGGCTTGGCTGTACCATGGGCACCATCAGGCCATGGAGAATTAATCAAAGGAAGTTGTTCAGGAGCTTCCAGGATTCTGTTCCTGGGTCTCAGCAGACCATAGGTTGGGCATTGTGCAGAAATCTTCACTTATGGAAACGTCATCCTCAGCTTTGCAAGGTAATTCAGGATCCTGGTGTGCCATGGTTTTCAAAACAGGCTTTGCACACCCATCTCTGGTTTGTAGGCCCCCAACACTGATTCTGCCTTGTTCCACTGTTCCTCTGAGCCCTCTGCCAAGTGGACTCCCCTGCCTGTCCCCCAACAACTGGCCCAGCATGCCAGAAAAATGCTGTGTTGTTGGCACGTGCCAAATTCTGCACTGGGCATGACAGTGTCCTACTAATCGTTGGTCAAAGCCTAGCCCTGATAACTTTATAACAAGTTGGATGAATACTACCTGTGCAACCATCACCAGAGCTTAGGGGAAGCCAGAGGGCAACACTAAACCTCAGACATCTTTCCAGGAAAAGCCCTGACTTAAATCATCATAGAGTCATAGAATGGCTTGGGTTGGAAGAGACCTTAAAGGAGGGATCAGGAAACAAAACCATACTTAGAGCTGGGCTTCAGGGTTTTCAGAGCAAAGATTACATTACTATACTGATTCAAAATGGTTCATGGCATGACCATAAGGAGGGAGCGGTTTCAGTCTCAGCAGAATCATAGAATTATTAAGGTAGAAAAAGACCACCAAGATCATCAAGTTCAACTGTCGGCTCATCCACACCATGCCCACTAAACCATGCCCCCAGGTGCCAAATCTATTCCTTTCTTGAACACCTCCAGAGACAGCTGAAAGCAGTGGAATGCACAGAGTGGTTCATGGACAGTGTCTTTCAGACTCCCATAATCCCAGTAGGAGGCAAGAGGCCAGAGGAAATGCTGACCACACCGTTGTGGGACTGTCCCTCAATGAGTGACTCCCTCCACAAAGGCACTTTGGTCCCGGAGCCTCTGGCACAGTCTAGCTTGTGTGCAGTGCTGCTCTGGCAGATTGGGGATCCATTTAGAGCATCAACTGTCTGTCTTCTGTCTGAGCTCTTAGCAGTCTGTCTCCATCCCTCATTCACAGCCAGACCAGTTCTCATTGCTGATCAACACAGAAGTGCAGCTGCTATTGCTTCCTTAGCAGATTTTCATGCAGACAGATCAGTATTTTCTGTGACTTGGAAGAAACTTCCCAAGAACGTCTACAACGGGAATTCTTCATTGTTTTTTCAGTCCCAGCATAAAATTCTCAATTGATGAGATATTTAGAGACTCCCCTGATTACTTTTGAGATATATTGTCTCTATATTCTCTAATTTTATGTCATTGCTTTGAACTATCCCACCTGCCCACAACCACTGGAAGCTTTTTAGGGTCAGAATCATTGTACTGTCCCCCATTTCTTATTATTCCTTAGCATACATGCCTCTCTGTGATGGGATGCTCACCATTTGTACATGCTTATGGACAAATAAATAACATAAACAACGATTTTCTCTAGTGCACACAGATCTAACTCTACAGATGGATGGGAAGGAGAGCTATCGAGCAAGAATTCCATTTTAATACCTCATCCGATAGTTCTGGATGTCTCTTGCTCTTCCTCACCTCTCAGACACACAATGGTATGTTACTGACCCTCTGACAATATAAGAATATGCAGATACTATTGACTTCTGCTAAGGTCAGTTTCAAGATTTATTGACCTGAGAAGGGAATATTGACCTGAGATGAAACTGAGGTCAATGTGTGGATCCCAGGGGACCATAAATTTCAAAATTGACCCACCAAACAGAAGTCAATAAATGAATGGTTAATATAAACATTGTCTTACAAAAATTAATTCTCGGTGACATGGGTTCACATGCAATTTTTATTGTGAAATATGGAGGGCAATATTGGTTGCCCTGTCTGAAGAATGTGAGTCGGCATCTGATTATGGAGAGTAATGAAACTGCTGGGAATGGGGGGAAAGGAATTGGATGTGATTATAATTTAATCTCCAATCAGTAATGGAACAGCCTCTTGTCAGCCAGAGCAGGGCTATGAAGATAACTCTTCAATGTGCTGGGTGGGATAATGTTTAAGACTCGGAAAATTTTACAGAAGGTGGCAACTCATGACATGGGTTCTTCTGTGTTGGGACTTCACAGATCTCAGCAAAACTGAGGAGAGATCCCCACCTTCTTTCAGTGGATTGGAATTCAGTCCCTCAGTTGCCATCCAACACTTGTCAACTTATGCAGTCTTCAATAGAGACGCTGAAAGATGGCCTATGGGTGAAAAATGTGTTTCAAGTCTCATGATGTGTGGGGATACATAAGAGTAGAGGTGCTAGGACCCAGGTATGCTCTTAAAGTAATTTTTTCTTAACCATGACCACGTACACACACAAATACATCCCATGTTTTAGTCGATTTCTGCCAGGAGTTTCCATGTGAGTGTTTGCAAGTGGTTATTATTTACAAGTGACTTGAGAATTTTGCAAGTGTGTAAAAGCATCTCTAGTGGGAGAGCTACAGACTTGATTTCTCACCTTCTTCCACATCACCGTATCATGGTGTGATACCTCTGTCTGTATGTTGGTAGTTTTTCAACCCATGCCATAGAGAATAAAATGGTATTGCAGTTTGGAAACTTATTACCAGTGTAACCATATTTTGTAGTTCTTTAATAAGGATAAATAGGTTTGGTCAGAAAAAGAAATTTTCAGAGTATTTGAGAAATAGCCTAGGGTGGCAAAAAGCCCTACAATAGACTTTCATGACCTTCTTTCTTGAGATTTCTTTAGGGTGATCACCTCATTGCCTTTATTTGTAGCCTGATACTGGCTATAGCCAAAAGATTTGAGCCCTCATGGTGCCGGGGCTCAGTTGTATCAGGTTGAAATAAAGCTAGTAAAATAAACAGCAATGTGTAGAAAACAACAGAGGGCAATTTTTGTGAAGATGAGGGCTTATGGAAGAGAAAGCAATGGTGATACTGATCAGTTTGGACACTGAGGAGAGGTTTAATCCAACCAGTTCAGATGCTTACAGATGGCATCAATTTCAGATGTTTGCCTCAAAATTAATTTGTTTCATCTCTAGATAGCAGAGAGAAAACTAGCACTTCTAGGGTGCAGCTCATCCCAAGTGAGTGATAAAAGAAATCGTACCCAAAATGTGCCTGTTTCTGACTGACGAAAGCCATTCTAGTTTACAAAACCACAACATTACTTTTAACAGCAGAGAAAAGTGAGAGTTGGAGATCACTGTCATTTGGATCCAAATCTCACTGTCATCAGAGGCATCTCTCCATGAGCAGATTTGAGATTAGAGTGCAAAGAAAAATATGATAGTCCTATGTAGTCTTCACCTAGCCTGGAGCTGTCCTGGCAATGTATCTCCCCACTTGGCCATCCACATAATTACTGTTTCATATTGATATCTCTGGAGACACTCAGTGCAAAGTGATGTCAGGTCCTTGGCCTTCCAGGTACTGTGCCAGTCTATAGTGCACAGCCAAATTGAACTCAGCTATCTTGGCTTTAAATCACTGTCCAGATTGAACTTCTTTCAAATGTTTAAACCACTCCAAGGATTTGACTTGCAGGGCATATTTAAGAGTAGCTTAAATTATTAAAGTCCTTAATGTTTGGGTTTTTTTTTTTTTTTAAGATGCATTTTGGAGCTGTCAAGCAAACAATATCTTAAATGACAGATTGATGAATTCATTGTCCCTTACCACATCTCCAGGAGGAGAGAGGAGTATGGTTCCCAGTGAAACCAGCTTTGCTAACAGAGGTACAAGTTACTTTCTGCTTCTTGGCCTCTTGGGTCATAAGCATCCTTCTGCTGGACACCTAGGCAACATGACAGGGATGATGTTGGCCACAGCCTCTCTGTTTCAACCCAGTAATGGTGAGGATTGACCCTGGGTAGCGACCATCTTCTGGTTATAGGGATGCTGCTTTCTAATTCTGGCAGGGAATGTCTGTTCTGCCAGGCAAGCAGCTCTTCTCCATCATTGTAAAACCACATCCAGACCCACACTCAAGCACCATATGCTCAGATCTTGCCTTGACTCTCATGGATTGCTCCTCTTGTGTGTAAAGAAGGTTGTTACATACTCAAAGTATTGTTGAAAAAAAAAAAAGAGTTGTGTGAGGAGTTTTTATGGGGGCTGTAGGCAGAATAATAAGTCCTCAGGCTCACAGCTGTATTGGTTATTGCCTTCACCCTCTTCTTTGGGGTCTCACAGTCTGGGCTCAACGTTTTCTCCCATAAGTAAATTAAAATGTGTCGGGAACATTTCTCATTCTCCATTGTGGGTGGGAAGTAGGAAAGCCAGGTTGACTGGGACCATGTTGATACTAGTAAATATGAATTTACTAGAGAGTGATCCTGGCACTGGGACACAGCTGTTAAACTGGTTGGCTGTTAGAACAGTCCTGGAAATCCTAACGACCCGTGATATTTAACCATTTTTCAAATGTTTCCCAGGAATCATGACCAGCCACAGGACATCGTCACCAGCAGTGGTGGACACCTTATTTGTAGGGTAAAGGGAGTTTAATAGCATGGATGTGTGTTGTTCTATGCTGGCTAAGCTCATGGGCAGAGGACAGCCCAGGCACATTTGATGTATAAGAGTAGTCTTAGAGTCACCCTTGTTTATTTGGTTTTGTTTTTGCAAATCTCAGCTCCCAGTCAAGAAACTACTTCAAGAGCCTTCAGCAGCCTTCTGGAAATAACGAACAGTAGAAAGATCAAAAGTCCCAGAGGGATGGCGGGGCTTCGATGTTAATGTATATGGAAAGTTGTGCTCATTTCTGTTCTTCTCCTTACCAGACAGATATTGTCAAATGGCAGGGAGTTCATATAAGAACAACCGACAAATGACTGAGGGCTGGAAGGATTGATTTACAAGGGCAGGATGAAAAGAGCTGAATCAGTACGGCAGTGATCAAGACATGATGTGACATCTTCCTAAGTATCTGAAGGGCGTAAACACGGAGAAGCAGTGTCTTTGTGGGAAGTGTCTTGTGTCTGCTTAACAGGCTTCTTCATTGAGATGTAGCAGGCTACTTACTGTCTATTAAAGAAGTGCCACTTGATCATTAGCAGTGTATTTATGGAGGGTCTAATGGCTTTAATAAAGTGAGAATTGCAAAGGTAAAGAGCAGAGGAATCAAAGCCATGTCCCTCCCAGGTGAAAGAAACACAGTGTAATTTTTTTTTTTTTCCCCACACAGATCTGTGATCTGGGATGAAGTCCTGTGCCTGCAAGAAGGTTAGATAACAGAGGACTTAAGAGGAGCTGCCTTGCATGTGGTGTGCCCTACAGTGGGGCACACAGTGGCTCATTCTTTGAGTTATCTAAATGCCAAATTTTACCATTTGTACTCTGAAAGCCCATAGGAACTTGCTAGGGAAGCACAAGGGTGAAGTTAGCCTTTCTTAAGTGCTCATCAATCCTTTGGCACATCACTGGGTTGGGTCTTCAGTGGACTATGGAGATCCAGCACTCTTTTAGCCGGACCATACAGCTCATGCTCCTGAAAGCCTGATTTCAAACTTCTCCCTAGAGCATCCTCACTTGCTTTGCTCTGCAGTACAGGGAATTGTCAAGAACTGCAACGAAAGCTAATTCTGGCTGCTGTGAGAAGGGGTGGTGCTGGGGTTGTGCCATCCAACATGCTCATGGATTGTGCTGGATCCTTTAATAGCACACAGAGGGTGCTAATTCCCTCTGGAGGTGAAGCTCATCTCTCTGTTTTTCGTCCTCTATCCTTAGCTTGCCCCTGGGCTTTAAAGAGAAGCCACCTGGCCGTGCTCCTCTCTTGCACCTGCTTTCCCCTGGATTACATATCGGCCAGAGCCGAGACACCAGTAACTTAAGAATGTTCCCTAATGGAGACTGTGCTGCCCTTATCTCCTCGTGGCAGAGGCAGGCAAGTGTGTGAAATGTAACCCCCTGCTCGCGGCCAGCACGGACCCTTCGTGCTCGTGTGGAACTGGGCTGGTGTCGAACGGCCAGGAGGAGACTGCTGACAGACACAGGAGCCAAGGGCATCCCGATTTGGAGCTGTCTCCAGCTTTTAAAAGACTAGGAACTGACAGCAGCTCCCTCAGGCTCATATCGCAGGGAGACGAAGGCTCCTGTTACTTCTGCCCTGAGCCATGTTCCAACCCCTGAGCTCTCCTAGAGGACACTCAGCTCCCTACTGAGATAATCTGTTGCTGTTACAGATCCAGCTGCATGCAAACTCAGAGAATTCATGGTCCTGAGTTCTCATATGCCCCGATATTCTTTGTAAGAAAGTCTAGAGAATTTTCTCCGTTGCGAAGTACTGTTTCATAACTTGACTTGTCCACCTTTCCGTAAGTCAACACACTTAGGAGAAAAAGTCTTTTCACTTAGTTCTGAGACTGAGGGAACTAATGACCTGAAATCATACCAGGTGTCCAGAGAGTTGAGTTTTCTCTCTTATACTCATATGACCTCAGGCCCATCATGCATCTTCTCTATATACCTCAGGTTTTTGGCAATGTGTGAAATTATCCCTAGAACACTGGATTACCTACTCCCACTGGAACTGTGAAGATCAATTAATGGCTCAACCATGACTTACTTTCAAAAAAACACCAACAGCAGCAATAAAAAACCCCACAAGAACAAAACCCCTCAAACCTAGTAGCTCCATTCACTAAAAATCTGGTCTCGAGCACAGTAAAGGCAACTGAAGAGTCTCAGTGACTGAACAGAACCTTGAATAAAGCCTTAGGAAAGGCAACTTGGTCTCCTCCAAGCCTGTAACTGAAAAGAAGGTGAGCTGTGCTCATTTAATGATTCCCTGCTCCTCAGCAACCCATCACAGAGCACACTGTGAGATCACTACCGTTTACATTCCAATGGCAAATCCCTGAGATTCTGGATTGTGGAGATACAGAGAAATGCTCTGAGGATCCCCATAGAAGACCTGGTGATCTATTTCCAACATGGCAAGTTAGAATTGACATGCTAGGCTTTCACTGTCACAACTAAATAAAACATGGGCAGCTGAAGTGTGGGGTGCCATTCCCTGAACAAACCATCGCCATCTTTGTTGCTGCCCAGACCTTCTTCAAACCATGGCACGGTTTAGAGAGAGACAGCTGGAAGTTTAGGGAGCAGAGGTGTCTTCTGAGCCTGTGCGTAATGTAATGCTTGTATTCATCTGAATCCAGGGTCTGGCCATGAGTGTTCAGAGGGTTGGGATCTCTCCAGGTGGAACCTCCCAATGGTTCAGGGAACAGAGTTGGGGAGCAGAGCTCAGCACCATGGACAGAGTCAGGAGGAGCCCATGGGGCAAAGTCAAGCCCTGGGGTGGCAGCAAGGGCAGAGACCCCAAACTGATTTTGAGTTGTGAAGGATGCTGGTGAGAAGAATATGAACCTGAATATACAGCCAAGATGGGAAATCAGCCTCCCTTCTGCTTTCTCTCCTTTTCCACAGAAAGTCTGTATGACCAGCAAGGGGGAAGGCTGGTGGTAGGGAGCTGATTTGGGAAGATTCATCTCAGAGCAGCTCATACATTGAAGAAAAAGGATGAGTCTTCATGCTTAGATCTCAGTGCGATTCTGTCTATCCATCCTCCCTGTCCCCATCCATCCACCCAGCCATCCATCTATCCATCACCACAGATCACCTCATGTTCTCTCTATCCATTCCTTATTAACTCGTGAGCTTGCCTTTGCAGAAGCTGCTTTTAGAGAATGTCAGCACTGCCCTCAGCCCTGGTAGAGTCACGATGTAACTACAATACAAATCACAAACAAAAGGCAAATTCTTGCTGGCTGGCCGTACAGGACCCAAGCCAAGACTGCAGGAAGAGACCTTGATGCTACTCAGGCCTGTGCAGAAGGCTTCTACAAGTGCTGTTGCATTTTACCCTACCTTAGCTCAGCCTTTTATCCATCAGACCTCAGAGCACTTATCCTCCTTTGACCCCCTTTCTTCCTTCTGTCCACTCTCACCCCTTTCCCTCGCTGCCTATAGGGTGGCTGAGGGTGAGGAGCAGGAGGGATGCTGACGAAGAGCAGGAGAAGATAGAAAAGCTCAATTTCTCTACACACCAGAACTCCTTGGACCCACTTTTCTGATATTCATACCAGATTTCTCCCATGAATTTTACTGCAGGCAGGGTGGCTGCAGCCCCTGTCCAAGCAAGGGGAAGCTGCATCGCCAGCACCTGTCGAACACCAGCCCAGCACTGGTATATAATTTAATGGTCAGTGTGGGGAGAAAGGTACAGGCTTCCCCCAACCCCCCCTTTTTTCCTTTAAGGGAACATTATCTAAACAAACGCACTCCAAAACTGCTGAAGCGCAGGCAAATAATGACACGGGAGCAGGAGCCAGGCATTAAAAATTCATGTCGTCGAATATTAAAACTTTTTACTTCATCATGTCAAGGCACCAGGCAAATGCAAACAAATGAGACCCACTGAGCGCTGCCTGCATGGGCCAAGACAGAGATGAGCCACTCACGCTGCTGGGGAGAGACCTGCATTGCGGTCCCTGTCTCTCCTGAGATGTCAGGCTCAGAGGGGGACGGGGGAGCCGACGGGGTAGTTAATTGCGTGGTGCCTCTAAACGAGCTCTGCAAACTGACAACTCCGAGGAAGGCAGCTTGCTGCACGAGCTGTGGGGCAGGTACGCGGTGGCCCCATCCCTTCCTTCCCACATGCTGTGTTGTCAAGGCTCCCGAAATGGGGGAACATCTGGGAAAGAACACAACGCCAACCCCCTTCTTTATTTGGTCCTGTCTTTGCTAATTAAGGCAGCAGCCCCTGTCTGCTGCTTGCTGTGCTGCTGACAGCACGCTCCTTCACCAGGAATTGCAACGAGACCCAGCAAACTCAAATCACGGAGCTGCCTTGGAGGAGGCATCTTCCATGGGCTGGTCCCAAGGATCTGAGCTCTCAGGTGTCTGCTGCAGATATCAGGGCACCCTTGGAGCCCTGTCCTCTGCTAATTATGGCCCAGCTCACTTTGGCAGAGCCAAAGATCTCCCCCTGGGTCCTCTGTGGTGCTGGTGGAAGGATGGTCCAACTCCAGGATGCTGCGCTGTGCCTGTGTTGTTTGGATAGAGAGGCCATATAACATGAAAGCAACCCTACTCAGGCCAAATGGTGATTTCTTTGGCCACATTTTCAAGGCCAGGCATGAGTCAGGCTGAGCAAGTTGGAGGAAGGAGCTCTTCAATTAATCTGTTCCAGCATCATCTATCACTAATTAGGTAATTTCCCCTGTTACGCGGCACGCACTTTTAATGCACCCTGTTTACTTAATGACTCCTGTGATCCCCTTAACACAATTACTGGTAATAAGCAACTGATGAAGAAAAGGATTAGGCCAGTAATCTCCTGCTGTATGATGCTTTATTGGAAGTGCACCGAGCATCACATTTTGATATTTAATAGATAACTTCTCTAAGTAATTGATTAATCATAAACTCACAGACTGCAAGAGCCAGGGATAATTTTACGGTACCTAAAGAAAAAAAAAGGAAAGGATCTAGATGATGTAATAACTAGCAATCTAGAGGCAAATAAAAAGAGGGGAATGTTTGATTAAGCATTCAATATTTTTTTATCGCTTTGTGTGTTATGGAACTATCATTGGTTTATCGTGTGGGAAGAAACATCATAATAACAGCTAAGGCAGGTGTTCACGGAGACAGATGCACCCTTCTGTCAGGCAGGATGGGCAGAGGAGGGATTATGAGGATTATTTTAAATCACTGTCTCTAGCCCAGATAAGCTGTGAAAAACAAAGTGTACAACAGGACTTTGGGAACACGACATTGTGTCACACCACGGGTAACATTTCAATACGTGGCTCCACTGGTGGTGTCCCCATCCCAGAGCTAGGCAACTAGGTCATCTGCAGAGCATCCTAGCCAATGTTTCCGAAATATTGGGCAATGAGGATTAAATGTTGGAGGTGAAGTGGTTCTGCTTTGACATGCAACGTTAAATGGTGGCAGATGTGATGGAAGTGCTTGGACCTTTTTGGACTGAACGAGGTGGAGGACTCCTGGGTCTATCCAGAAGCATAAAGGGAACTATGTGGAGAATACCAGTTCCAAAAATGGTGGTGTCTCCATAAAAAAGGCTTCTCCTAGGCCAGACAGGTGCAGGGCTATGGTTTGGACACTATAGATGTAATTTCTCCCATGGTCTAATTCAAACCTTTCAAGCAGTGGAAAATCTCCCATCAACTTTGGTGGCCAAAAGCTCCATCAGTGTCCTGCTTCAGCTTTCTACAGAAACATAGGCATGGATCTTGCTGTCACAGTGCAATTTATGCAATTCTACACGCACTTTTGCTCTGATGGTACCAAACCCCCTCCAATAACTTGCTTGGAGGCTGATCTATACCTGGAAAGACACTTGAGAGCCAGGCCTAAGGGCTGGACACAGAAAGATCTCAGAGCAATCTCGTGTCCCCAACCTTGCACTGAAGCTCTCACATCCCATGGGCACCAACTGCTTTGCATCCAAACCCCTTTGCCACGTCGGCCCCAGTCTGGAAACACAGATAGCAAGCGATGCTCTTTTCCTTCATTTTTTCTTTCCATCTGCCATACTTCATGCTGGGAGATGCCTGTCACAAGAATGAAATGAGTTTTGCTTTTTCTAATGTTCAAGGCATGGCTGAAGGTGGAGGCTGTATTCTTGTTTGTTTTTCTATGGATAAGACAACGTTTAGAGGCTAATTCAGCCCTAGATAAAAGCCAAAGCTCACAGAGAGTCTGTACAAATCTACATGCTGGCTCTGAGGGGCACAAGAAAGAAAATAACCTGAGACAGAGGAAGAAGAGTTAATGATTGGGGTGCAGAGGAAGGGAAGAAGGGGCTTGGATTACAGCACAAATAATAGATAAATCAAGCTGCAGGAGAGAGTGCCTTCAGTGCCAGTTTATTTATCACTGTTTTCTCTGGGCACTGACAGGTTGAGGAAGGTAGGGTGAGAAAACAGCATTGCCTGGCTTGATGGATGAGGTGTGGAAAGGGAAGGAGCCTCTGCCAGGCCTTGGAGAAAAAGGAGGCAGGAAGCAGCTCAGGGAGGGATGTGCTGATGCAGAGGGGATTGCGCTGCACTTGGCACTGGGTGACCATTTGCCCTCCTGGTCCCAGCCACCTCCTCAGGGAAGGGAACAGCTGGTAGAGCATGCAGAACACCGAGACCACATGGCAGGCTCTTGGCATTTCTGGAGACCTTTTTCAGAGAATGGTCTGAGATCGAAGCATCCCCACAGCCAGGTTCAGCATCCTCACTCCCTGCCTCCCTTGGCTCCTTGATGGACCCCAGAACTCTTTAGTCACTAAAATTCCTTTCTTCCTTAGTTTTTCCCAATATTCCCAGGAAGAACTCTGTTGTATTCTCTAATCTGGGTACTGTTTGCTTCAGGGAAAACACAGAAGCTTAGATTGCTAAAAATTCCTAAGTCACCCGTGCCCCTTTTCTGGATATTCCTCTTATTCAGTCTCTTCCAGAGCAGTTGCCCAGCTGCTTCTTTACTGATCTGTTGCAAAGTCTCCCAACACAGTCATTCGTGATGCACTGCTTCAAGTTCTGTCTCAGCTAAAAACCTGGGAGGTCCCAGGTTTCATCTAGGGATGAGGCATTGGCCTCATGGAGCTTCAAATTGGTCTTGTGCTCTGACCAGGAGCACACAACCACAAAGTTAGACATGGGAGAAGAGTCTGAAGGAAGGCAGGAGTGAAAGGAAAAAGAACATGGATGTAGTTGCAGGGATGCTGACTACTTCATAGAGCTATAGGATCATAGCCATGGAATCATAGAATGGCAAGGGAGTTGGAAGGGACTTAAAGATCATCCAGATCCAGCTCTCTTGCCATGGGCAGGATTGTCAGCCACTAGATCACGTTGTCCAGGGTCCCATCCAACCTGGCCTTGAGCTCCTCCAGGGATGGGGCATCCACAGCTTCTCCAGGCAGCTGTTCCAGTGCCTCACCACCCTCTTAACCTGTTGTCCCAGGAGAAAGGTTTGGGATACATATGGTTATGTTTGTGAAAGGTCATTGTGATTTACCCCATCACTTACTAATATCTTGTGCGTTGAGTTAACGCTGATAAAGCAAACCCACAAGACTGTGGCAATTCCTTGAACACTGCCCTTACTTGTTTGGTGTTACTGTTGGCTTTCTCCTCTGGGAGACATTTCTATTTTCTCCTTTGACCCTTCTTCTCGATGCTTGAGTGCTGGCTGGTTTAGCTGGCCACTTTCCAGAGGCCCCTCATCGAGGCTGAACATCCTGAGCAGAAGGCACTTAATGGCTTCTCATCGCCGCGTCAAACAAAGCCAGAAGTCAATGTAGCTCTGTTGGCCATGTCCCCATGGATGAGATGTTTAAAACTTGCCTGTCTTGGTTGCAGCTTATGCTCAGGAGTCTTAAACTATGCTCAAGATAGCTGCTAGGATGTATTTTTATTTATCTGCGCCCACGACTACCTGACAAAACCTTCCTCAAGCTGAGCTCTGGATCTTGGGATTCTCTGTTGGATGGATTCCTTAGATGGGGACATCTGCCAGAAGGCCTTGCTGGTCAGGAAGGGGAACATCTCCATCCTCTACCAACAGGCTAAGTCCCATCTAGGCTTCTCAAGGCAAGAAAAAAAGAATGTAAAGAAAGTAACCCAGCTGGGAGTTCAAGGGGAATGTGAAGCCCTACAAAGGCAGTGTTCACTGTTGAAAGAACCAGGGTTATTTCCTCATCTGCATAGAAAGAAAACAAAAAGGGTGTAGCAAACTGAGTGGCTTGGTAGGGAGTGAGCTGGTGCTCACCACGTGGAGCTTCTTTCTGCTCTCTGTGGACCTGGCTGGATCTGCTTCCCCTACACACAAAAGTGACAAGCCATGATTTTAGCCATGAATCCCTGTCTTCCAGTAGTCTCCAAGGAGCTCACAGCTGCCTGCTTCAACTTGGGCAGATGAAGCCTCTGCGACCTTACAGGCAATGACGAATTTGGTTTAGCTTCCAGGATTTTGTCACTCTTCTGTTTTTTATCAGACCACAAACGATGCAGCAGAAGGGATGGGATGGGGATTGCTGTAGCAGTCTTACAGTCCCAGGCTCCTTCTTATCTCTTTAGAGGAATTCCCTTCCCCCATAGCAGCACTTCCCTGCACAGACCCCTGCTATGCTGTGTTTGCCTTTTGCCATCACTGGGAACCAAGCAAATCAACGCAGTCCTCTGGTGGAATTAAAGGAAAACTTTCTTTTAATGTCCCATTAAAGACCAAGGCAGCACTGCCTGGCTGAATCTTATTTTTTTCTATTTTTTTTTCTTCTTGGTTGTCTGCGAGGAAGCTTTCGGAGCGAGGAGGGATTTCAATAATTACCTTCCGATTCTGCCCCCGATACGGTACCCTATCCCCAAAGCGCAGGCCCTGCACGCCTGCCCTTCATCTGAAACTCCAAGGGAAGCAGTTTAACATGAAGCCACATTGATATTCAAATAGATTATCATGCAGGCAAATGGAGGTAGCATTCCAGCCAGCAGCGTGTGAAAGAGCAACTAATGGATTAGTATTTATGGTCGAGTATAATCCACATTTTAGGATACTGCATCTAGAAGGGACATATGATGATATTCTTTTTTTCAGCCTCCCCCCCTCCTCACCTCACCCATCCCATCTCCCCGTCTTCTCTGCATCTCCCTCCTCCTCTCCGGACAGGATACAGCAGCCTCCTGGCACCGCTGAGCTTGGCAAAATTGATGATGGGACTTTAGGATCCATTAGAAAAACAAATTCTTAAACAGTGTCTTCTAAAATCAATCACTTTTACCTTTAGTGGGATTTATCGCTAGCCTGTCTGCCCCTTGTTGCAAAGATTCATGTCTCCCAAGAAGAAAAAATGGCCTAGTGGCTACATTTAAGGATGGAGGCACTGGTCCCTCCTCATCCCCCTACAGAGGTGTTTTTGGGTGCAGGTAAGGGCAGAGCTCATCACAGGGATGTGGCACATCCCTCAGCTGAGCTCTCAGGTCCAGGGATGGTGAGCAGCAGTGCTCAGCAATAGGGAGTGATCTGCTGCAAAGGTAAATAGAAATGGGGATGTAACAACTGAACATGAGGGTGGGATGATTAGGAGCATTTCTTCCAGTGTAATGGGTTTCCTGATTTAGTCCCTGCTTGCACCAAAGATGTTATTTTACATTGGATGCATCCTGATGTGAGATTTTGTGATGCTGGCTAGGGGTGCACAGCACAGCATGACAAACCCATGGGGAAGAAACACAACCAGCAAACCAGAGCAGGAAGGGTCATAAGAGCAAGGAGGGTCTTCATGACTCTGTGTGCCATATGCCATGCACGCATAGTGGAAAATTTTCCTAACACAGAGACACTCACAGTAAAGGAGAATAATCTTTCCAGGGATGGACTTCAGCTGCACAAGGAATAGCCCTGTCTGGATGTTGAGCTGATCACCTCTTGCATGCCATGTTCTGGATGCATTTCCTTAGGTTGTGGCTCTTATTTCGCACTTATGTGAGGTGCACTTCCACTGGCATGTCTGGAGATCTCCTGGGAGAAGGGGAAGTATGGCCACCTAGCACCAAGGCAACCAAGCCAGTGGGAAAGCATCTTCTGAGGTCTCCTTCCAGCTACATATTGCAAAAGGTTTGAAATTTCACATCCCTGGGGAGGGAGAGACTCTTTTTGAAGGTTCTATCACAGCTTCTCCAATTCAATTGTGTTATTTAGTGATCAGAGAAGTAGTGGCAATGTCTCTCTCCAGCCATCCTTATTTAACGCAATATATTAAATTCAGCATATGTATGCTCTATGCTTTTTAAGGGGCTGGACTGGCTCCAGGGGTCCTTTGTTGCTCCTTTGCTGGAATCACTTGTAAGAGAAATGATAGGGAAAACTCACTGAAAGCTTTTCCCCAGGTGAGCCCTAAGCATCTAACCCAAGTTGGCACAGGTGAGAGGCAAATCCAGCCCTTGGTTTTGACCTCAGGATGCTTCACGGGGTCTCGTCTACTCACCTTGATTCAGTCCAGGCAAATTGAAGCAGAGGAAGTGAAAGAGATATTAACAGTGGAGAAGATGGGTGCTGATGGGTACAGAGCTTTCTCAGCCCTGGGTCTCTGAGCATCCTCCCTATCTTAGCTTCAGGGATGGGATGCCAGAACATTAGTAAATTCAGAGAGAAGCTCATAATTCCTATTGATTCCCGACCAGCCAGTGCGAGGTGTATAAAAATGCTTGTTCTATCATTTAGA
Organism: Penelope pileata; assembly: GCA_013396635.1. Lineage (NCBI taxonomy): Eukaryota > Metazoa > Chordata > Aves > Galliformes > Cracidae > Penelope > Penelope pileata. The sequence goes on from WBMW01005177.1 coordinate 463,425, forward strand.
AAAATGGCAATGTTATGATAGAACTGATTGATTTTCCTCTTTAGGAATATTCATAAACACTGGTTCCAAGAACTGATAAATCTCCCTTCCCCTGCGCAGAGTAAATCACTCCCTAGTGCTTCCCAGAGTGCTGGGGGCAAGGGAGGTTGTTATTTCTAATTCCCTTCACAGCAGCTGCAGATGGGGAGAGTCCTGGGATAAGGAGGATTTGGTGGCCAGGTTACCCACAGCCCATCGTGGCCAGACCCTCTTTCTATGGGAGCTTTTAAAACTCATTATGCCTCTGGCTAGGGTAGGCTGATGAAAGAGGATCAAGAGCTCCCTCCTTGGCTCTGATCTGGAAAGAGCTCCTTGCTTGCTCTTAATTAACTGCATAAATTTTTGTTTTGGCTGCAGTTTCCAGTTTGTCCCCCGCACAATGATATGCACGTCGGAAATTCAGCTGGGATGTAAATCCTCCTTCCTCAAGGTTCACACCAAGATGAACCTGCCCTGGGGAGCATGCCATCTTATCGTGGTCAGCATTCCTACAAACATTGGACACATTAGCTGTTCTCACAGATGGGACACTCCATGACCTGCATGTCTGGTTTGAGACACTCTAGAAATCCATATTTCTTGCTCAGAAAGGGCAGCAAATTATTCCTCTCTCCAGGAGAACCTCCCCAAGCCTTTTCAGAGGATGTTGGTCCTCCATCTCCTACTCCTTGTCCAGGATAGGGTGGGCAGCTCTTCCACTCCGTGGCTGTATAGGTCACTCACAGACACTTGACTCCATCCAAGACCCAGCATGGGGCCTCTGGGGTGGAAAAGACACAATGGAGCCAAGCTGCATGTGCATTCCCAGCTAAGCCTCTCTCCTCTCCTCTCCTCTCCTACCAATGAAGAATTTATCCCAACCCAATTCTGGAAACATCAGGTCCTGCTGGACAAAATCTGGTTTCCTAAATAAAATGGCTCCAGTTGTTAGCACAACATGGTTGTCCATCTTCCCACCATCCCTGGGCTTGGGGTGACATTGGCCAGCCTGATGATCTCCTGCCTGCTGAAGTTTCCAGGTTGCTGTTGGTTCAGGTATCTCCAGACCTGATGGCTCTGCACATGGGCAGCCCTTTCAGGCTGGCAGGAGACCACGTGCCAACACGAGTCATCGTGTTTCTGCTGCTTGTCATTCCTGTGGCCAAGCACCTGTGCTTACCAGCCACCAAACAACACTCCTTGCATGCCCTGCAGGTTACCTCATAGGACATATTTCTCATGGAAAGAAGGAAAAAAAAGTGTAGAAAATTAAAACTTCTTGCATCTTTCACATCGAGGCGTTGGAGAAGTAATAGCTTTTATAAAGCCAGTTGATATGATTAGAAAAAAGCAGGGATGTTTTCAGGTTCATGATGTCTCTCTCTAGAAATCCAGTCTTGCTTATAAGCTTTAGCTCACCTCAGCTGCAGTCACATCACTACATCGCCTGTATAAATTACTAGAACAGCAAAAAGAGTAAAAGTAAATGCATTCCCACTCGCCCAGGTCACTGCTAACATCTTGCCTAGAGAGTAATTCTGAAAATGAGGATTTTCAGCTGCAAGCTGGATATTTTGATATCCAAAAAGGAGCTTTTCCCACTGAGATATAGAGGGGAAAAAAAAAAAAAAAAAAAAAAAAAAAAAAAAAAGGAAAATACATGCATGTCCCGGTAAAAAATATCGGCAATTTTTATTACCTTTTAGATTTTACTTCTGCAGTAATCTATTTTAATGAGGTCAGCCTGCCTGGCACCAGGTACCCAGTCTAAGTGGAGTAGTTTAATGTCAGGATCAGGGAGGAGAGGAGCACGAGGGGGAGGGGGCTGGCTGTCTGAGACACCGGGGTCCTATATCACGCAAACTTACGGTGTAAAAATTGACTCAGTTTGCACATTTTTAACTGTATTTGAAATCGACAAAAAGTGTAATTATAAAAAGGGATATATCTGCTGGGATAGGTAGGGAATTTGATGAAGCCACTTTGAAAGCACTGGCTTTTCTGTAGGAAAAATATGCTTATTAGTGCACAGTGAAGATTTATTAGATTATATGATTATTTATTATAAAATCTGTTCTGGTGAAGGGACTATATTATCTATATATTTCCTGTATTATAGCTATAGATGGTCAATATTAATCTCACTGCAATTTAGGATTAGATTTTAAAAAGCCACTTTTAGCAATGGTTTTCCTGTCCTTTAAGATGAATTTAAAGATCACAGAATCATAGGGGCTGCAGGGGACCTCTGAAGATCATCAAGTCCAATCCACCAAAGACGATTGAATTAAAAACATGGGAACAGGGTAGACCTTCCCTCTCTGTCTATGAAACTGAATCTATACCAAAAATATCTCTTCTGTTGGAGACAGAGCTTGGTGCTGAATCCCAAAGACACTCACCATGATTCCTGTTGGGCATAGCTTTCTCCAAACTCTTTTTGGAGTTTGCTTTTGCAACACATTTCTTGTCTGTGGTGATTGGAGATTTCCTGCATCTGCCTCATTGTAACCTACTCAAAAGATGTGGACAGACCTTGCAAGATGGATGGGTCAGGCTGACCCAGCTGGGACACGTGTTTGCTAGTGTGCTGCTTTTCATGGTCAGCTGAAAGAGGACAGCTCCTTGGAGAGATGTTTCTGCTGTTCCTTCCTCCCCTCTTGCACCTGGTTGTTGGCAAGGCAATAGTTTGATGCAAGCTTGGCCCTACTGTCTTGGGGTTCAACTCCACCTGGGGATTTTCCACATGTGGCAGAAGCCATCACACCTGGGCACTCATGGGGATTATTGGTATTTCCATACAGTATCTGTTGGACCATGCCTTGCTGTTGTGTTTCTGGTTGGTGTTACCTGCCTGGGGGACATGAAGAAGAGAGGAGGAATGACAGACATAAAATCTGATAGAGAAATTGATAGGGATCTATAGTGAAGATGGGCAAATGACTGAAGGGAGATTTGAGAATAGATAAATATGCTTGGGAGATAGATAAGGATGGATACTATCTGTCTCAGAGATCAATATATCTATATCTCCTTTACACCCATTGGTTTCCCACTGGTGGCTACCTGACTTATTTTTATATTTTCTGTTTTGCACGCCGAACAAAAACAAAAAAATTCCACCTGCATTCACATACGTGTAGAAAAACATGAGCATCAGACACCCAAGAGACACCTGCTCCAGAAGCCCTGAGATATGCATTCACCCTCTCTCCTTCTTGCTCTGCTCCCTGTCACTTTTTGCTGCCAATCCAGTGTTGACACCCATGAAGCCCTTCCAGAGAGACATCAGCAGAGGCACCCAGAGCCTGGGACATTGAGTCTGAGAAAGTGAGATCCATACCTACTGCGATATTTCATCCAGAACTCTCACCCCTGGCAGAACCAAGTCTTGCTGTAACTGTCAAGCCCAATAAGCCCCTAGGAATTTTGCAACAAATTGCTTAACTTGCTGCTTCCAATCCATCCCCTCCCTCCAATTCTCCCACCTCTAGCCCCATATAAATGAGCCTCCCCCTGGGTTTGACTACTTATTTCCAGGGGAATCGATTACAGAGCGAAACCCTTTGGGATGGTTCCCTCCTCCTCCCCTCTGCCCCCATCTCTTCCCAAGAAGTGCTCTCTTCACCTCTTCCAGCCCACTCAACCCCTCCCCACCTTCCTCCAGTGCTGGTGAACTCAGCCAATTCATCACCCTGTCACACCTGTGTGACAGCCCTTCATAAATGCACCACAATGAGCAGAAATAAGGAACAGAGCAGCCCTCAGCCCAACCAATTTAGCAAAGCAGGCAACATCTGAGAGGCTGAGTCCCAGCGTGCCAACGATTGAAATTGGGAAATTGGTTCTACTCCTCTTTGGCACCGCAGATTTTTTTTTTTTTTTTAAATGTACCTATATATTCTCTCCCTATAGAGATATGTATTTAAGGTAATTCTCTCCCACTTAAATCTCCGGTGCTTATTATACACGGACACTGCAGCCCAGTTGCTCGCTCTCTCTCTTCCCTGAGCAGTGGTAGATTATGAGAGGGTTTTATTGGTAAACTTGCTTAGTCTGCAGAAACGTGCTGGCTTCAGCAGATTGAGTCTGTAAGCAGGGCTGGGCTCCTCCTGCCACGCTGAGCTCCCCGCTGCCTGAGACACGTTGCTTGCTTCCCCCATCCCTTCTGGATGCTTGCAATCACGCAAGGCCACTTCCTCCAGTGCTGCTGACCCTTGCAGGAATGGCCCATGTTATTCCCTATTCCCACACCGAGGGTAGAGGATGGAGCTAATGCACTGTCTACAGTGGAGGCATGTGTATCTGACCTCACTCTGGGACCACTCTGTAGTCAAAGGGCAGTGACTCAGTGGAGATCATGTCATCCCAAAGCACAGTGTCTCCACTCTCCAATAAATAATGCCCTGAATCCTCATTGACTTGATCACCGTCAACCATAATGGGTTCAAAGATAACCGGCATGGACGGACGGACCCTTTCTGTAGGCACTTAGGGGAGATGAATCCCACATGTAGTTTGAACAGAGAGCTTTTCAGAGCAGAGATGACATTATCAGAGTGTGTATCTGCAGTGTTTGGCAGGAGGGGGTTCTTGGTGTTGTCTTCTGGTACCTTTCTGGTGGGTGAAGTTGAGCTGATGAGTGGTAGCCAGCTCCAAGTTGGTAACTGTAGATGCAGACCTTTGTTCTGAGTTAGCACAGAGGTGCCCTAAGTCCACTGGAGGGTCTGTGGGAGGACAATGCAAGAAATTAGAAGATGGTAAGGTCAAAATGAAACAGAAAAGTAGAGGTGGTTCTTCTGGTGGCATGTAGTCAAGCTTTTCTTATGGGATAACCTGAATGCAGGTGTGATGTGAGCTCATCTCTTACGAGCTCCTGTGCTGCATGGCAATGCCATCACATGTCAGATGTGTGCAAATTTCCACTTTAGCACTTTGAATAGTGTTGGATGGCTTTTTCTGTGTGCAGAACATCATTGATCCTTATTCAGAACAGCAGCTAATGCATGTGGAAAAGTCTCGATACATCCAACTCTACTTCCAGGTTCCTGGCACCAGGTAAATAAAAAATGAAACCAAGGACTTTGTAAGTCATTACATGGGGCTGACCTTCCACCAGTGAGGAGCACAGGTTTGGATCTCATTAGGTCCTAGTTGATACCTACACACAGATTTCCCAAATATATCAACCCACATGAGGGGTGGTTGGCTTTCAAAGCATGTAATGACCTGAAGTCAAAGCGGTGTCATGCAGGAAAGCTCCTCACCAAAACTGCAAAATGTATTTTGTTCACCTCTTGCCGTTTCAGCTGTTAGAAAATCAGCTTCCCTAAGAGCCCAATGGCCTCTCCCTGGTGATCATTCATCCCGGCAAATTGTTAAGAGGCAGATAATTAATTGTTGCGAGTCACTAAAAAAATGATCATTCTTTTCAGAAAATTACCATGATGTTCTGCAGAAATGTTAACGCTTGCAGCCATAAAACGAATGGTGAGCTACAGCACCAGCTGCCAGGAGAGCCATGAGTTATAATCCCACAATTGAATGCAAATGGCCAGAGCTTCCAGACATTTCTGAGGAGAGGAAAAGCATATTCACTGCTTCACAGTTTGGTTTTATGATTTTTTTTCTGCTCCAGAGTTGACTAAAATAGCCTGTTAATGTCTTAAGCATGAATAGGAACTGTTTGATGATGCCAGGCTGGCATAAAGATAGTTTTCATATTTATTTTCTGCCTGACTATGGGTTTTTTCTCCAAACAGTTGAAAAAGAGGACTTGCAAAGGCACAGCCATGCCAAACAGCCTATCTAGGACTGCATTCCACTGCCTCCTGGGGCTCAATAGCTGAGAGAGAAGTTTAGAATGACCATGTCTGAGAATTCATTGCTGAGACTTGCCAAATTTTGACATGTTTTCCAACCAACATCAAGCTGAGGCAACTAGAAAGGTAGCCTGAACGCAGTCCTTGTCCTCATACTCCAATAAATCTAGCCCAGAGAGGCTCAGGGAGAAAATCTGGTCGGTCTCCAACATTTGGCTTTGGAGTCAGGATGACTCCTGACTTTGCATCCAACCCAGTTCTCGTCATTCGCAATGCTAATACTGCTTATTCAAGAACCTGGCTGAAGTGGACAGGTGTAAAGCAGGACACAGGGTGGTTTTGGAAGGCATTTTTTTCATCCCTCTGCTAGATAAGACCTGACATATTTATTGATTTCCATTTGTTGTGGACTAGCATTTGCATCACTTAAGTGTTACTCCGCAAATGGACTAAGGAGATGACTCAGGTCACAGCTGGTTTCCCAAATATGGGTTGTTTTGCTGTTCAAGAAATGTGAAGTTTCCAAATGACTCGCTCTTTTGGCCTTCTCTACCATGTTTGTATTCTGGTGACCTCACCTCCTAGCAATGGGGTGGGTTTCCTGGCTGCCAGACCACTTGCCCACAGGGAAGTCAGCACACGATGCAGTCCTGCCTTCTCTGCAGGTTTTGTTTCTTTGTTTTTCACATAGATGGTGTTGAAGCCATCTCTGGACAGCAGATCCAGGTGAGAAGAAGATGAACAATCTAACACAACTTTTGCAGTGGAAGTCCAAGACTCAATGTATCCTTGCCATATGCCAAGCCACCAGTCTGGGTACGTTGTGGGTTAGATGAAATTTGCTGCATGGTTGTTGAAAATGCGTATTTATGCCTGAGGTAAGAAAAATACAGACAACAGCAACATTTCTTCTTTAGAATAACATTTCAATATAAGAGTTTAGCTCCCTCAAACCAGTACTGCCCTCCCATATCTTTCTGATGATTTGGGTACACCTGTAGGAAATGTACAACTGAGAATACTGAGTGTCCAGTTTGGAGCTAAAGTGGTGAATTCAGAGACCAGCACCCAGGATGCTCAGAAAACTGCAGGACAGGAACTGTTCAAAAGATTGAAGGAATTGGGACTTGTTGCTAAGGGAAGAAAGATTGCCTTCAAATTGAACAAACAAAGCAGCAAGAGGGAGGGAATAGTTTGGTCTGTGTGTCCCTGGTGGGCAGGTTTAGAAGAAGACGCAGCAAGAAAGATGTGGGCTGGATATTAGGGAATTTCCCTAATTGGAAAGAGTGAGGCAATGTCTGGGGAGGAGAGAGGATCTCAAACACTGCGTGAGTTCAAGACCAGGTCAGGCAAAAGATCAACATGGGTCTTGCTGCTTCTACCCTGAGAAAGGATGACCTCATGCCCTATAGTGCCCATCCCAGCTCTATTTTCCACGGATTACAGGCTGTATTTCCAGGTAACCGGCACCTCAGCTGGAAAACAGCCTTCTCACAGGCAGACCTTTGGTTTCTACTGATCAAAGCCAGTCTCAGAGGACTGATTGAGAGCTTACTGGCTCAGTGGCTGATCACTCTTCAATGCTTTCAGCTTTAATGAGCTGTCTGGAAGGAGGAAAGGGAGACATGAAGGTGCTCTGCCACTTCGAGGTGACAAAAACGTGTCACCGATGCCTCCTTTGATGGCCTTTTACTCGGGGGATGTGCTGCAGGGAAGCCCAGCTTGTTTGGAGCTTGTGTTTCCTGCCCCTCATCACTATCAGTCTTTGACATTTGACAGCAACAGGTATCACTCTACAGAAATAGAAATTGGGCAAAGCCACACCAGCAAAGGAAGCAAGGATAAATGCAGCAGGAAGCCCAGGGCTGCCACACAAGAAGGACTTGTCTGTAAGCCATCCACCTCCGTTCCGTGCAGGCAGGTGGCACTGAAGATGAATAGCAGTGGCAGGGCTGGCAGAGCAGGGAGAAATGCTCAAAGACGGTGACATCGACCGTCACAGCCAATTATAGCAGAGCCATCGAAAAGAAGCTGCTCTACTCACACTGGTCTTCTCCCAATGTGGCAGCCCTCAGGTCCCAAGACTGTCTCTTCCACAACACGTCTGGATCTCTCCTCTGATGTGGAGATCATCTGTGCAGATGTCATATTCCTCTCTTCGTGCACAGATCCATCAATATTTTCAGTACTTTCCAATTCTGGACTCAAGTGTGTGTTCCTGGCAGTCTAAGGAAGGACAGAGAGATGTCTGGGAGTTGAGGTCAACTCTCCTGTTTGGGTAAATATCATTTTGTTTTCCCTAAAAAGTCACCCAGAGTTTATAACACGGAACTCCACCTACACACCATACTGGGAGAGACTATGCTGTAGCCTGGAAGAGTTGCCATAAGAAATTGTCCAAGCTGATTAACAGGAATGTGAGGCTGAGTGGAACCATTTGATTGGAAAGTGGCAGATGAATTTGCTGGCTTAAGAATAAACTAAATTGGGCAATTACAGGGCTGTTAGCCTGGTCTCAGGGGCATGAAAGCAGGTGCTTATTGAAGACTTAGAGCAAATGATAAATGAAAGGAAATACGTTTATTAAAGACAGGTAGTGTCCTTCTGTTGAGATCTTCCTTGGATAACAGATTTTCTAGGAAGAGTAGAAGGCGGCAGGTCTCGTTTATCTGGATTTAGTAAAGCATGTGATGTGGAATCTCACAGATAACAGCAGATGAAGATGGAGGAGATAGGATCTGTATAAGAACCATGATATGGGCAAAGAACATTCAGTGAGAGAAGAGTGGCTGAGAGGGGAAATATCAGGCTGGAGGGAAGTGAATTGGTGGAGTTGCTTTCGGAACCACTTTTGTTTCATAATTTCATGGATGACCTCATTTCAAAGAGGAGTCCTACGATTAAATCTGCTGATGGTAGAAGGTTAGGAGGCAATGCCCATGTCCAGGAAGCTGCTGGGTGACCTTGAGAGATTGGAAAAAGAGAAATGGGATGAAATGCAGTTATGCAAAGCACAAGGCCATGCATAGGCAGGCTCACGACAAGTTTCTGCGTTATAACTTGGACAAAGAAAAGTGAAACAAGCAAGGAAATTGAAAAAAAAAAAAAAAAAAAACCAAGAGGGAAGGCTGAAGCCAGTCACTGACTTCATGCCATGAGATGTTATGCTATGGTCTCATGCTATGAGACCATGAAAAAGGTGTATGTGACTGTAAGATACACCAAATCAGGAAGTTTTCTTGGAAATGTTGAAGAAAAACTGTTTCAGCATTGATATTCTTTCAACAGAGTTTTGGACATGAGGTAGCTAGAGGTTCCTTCCAGATGCCACTGCCTTTGGATTATATGATTCCATAAAAGAAGACTGAAAATTCAAAGTAAGCTTTTAATTGCTAGATTAATAAAGATTTTGAGTATTGGGCCTTTGTAGGTATTCTGCCCTGGTGACCCTATCCCAGGTTAAAACATTTTTCCAAAACTCCCACCCACCTCAACGTGTGATTCTGCTCATCAGTTTGCATTTCCTCAGGAAGCAATCACATCTTATTAATTTTAAATTGCACGGATAGTCATTACCCTTGTAATTGTCTGTTTAGTAAATACACTGATCCCCAAAGGCTTATTGAGGCTTATCTATTCCTAGGTGAGCTGTGTGGGTATTGATTATTTGCTTGTTAGTCTTCATTAAAAATGTTTTTTAATAAACAATTGGAAGATAATCAAGAAGCAAGCAGAAGCTTTTATTGGGAAACATTGCAAAGCTACTTCACGTGGGTTGTCTCGATAAACAATCCTGATCTGCAGTTTTTCAAGGGGAAAAAACCTTGAATCCTGGATTTGATTTCCTGGCTTTCTTATGATCTGGGTTTATTTCTGGGCACATTCAGCGTCATGGGACTGGAATGGTCTGGATAAGTAATTAGAACCCCCTTAGTCTACATGACACAGATGTAATAGCAGTCCTGCGTGTGATTTGAGAGAGGTGAACTCAGTTCCTGCTTCTGCCTTTCCACCCCAAGAGCATCTTCTTCTCTTTTTCCACCCAGATGTCACAATTTAGATGTCACAGTTTAGAAACATGAGGCATTAAGTGCCATCTGAGTCCCCTCAAGATGCCCAGGACACCCTCCTGAGGTTGGCAGATGTTTTATAGGACCTACAGTTGGACTAGATGCTCTTAGAGGTCTTTTCCAACCTTAATGATTCGATGATTCTGTAGGAAACCTACTTGAGTCTCTCTGGACCAGCAGATGGAAGCCGAGCTGCTCACCCTGGGGAATGGAAATGCATGGACAACTGAGAACCCCACCTTTCCCATCCTCTTCTCCTTTCGTCCCTTTTAGCCCTACTGATGACCACGGGCAGCTCTTCTGCAAGCCAGTCCAACCATAAGTGCATGCCACTTCTTGGGGTGTGCTCAGCGTGTGAAAGCAAAAGGGGTGCAGGGTGGGTGCCCAAGAATTCTAGAGATTCACAAGTTTTGCAAAGCAGATGGCAGGACTGGAAGTGAGTGTGTGGACATAAGGATGTAGAGGTGCACTCGTGTTGTGAATGAAGCAAGAAAAGGACACAATATTATGCCATAAGTGGAGCCGTGGCCTCTTGCCAGAGCATTGCTGAGCAAGGGTTGTATGGGATTTCCTACCTGGAGGAGGGAGAGGTGTGACGAGGGGATGGTTGCATGGACACAAGTTGAAGGGGAAGGGCGCTTCCTCACCATGACCCTTGCTAACCAACTTACTGCCTCTGGGGCAGAAAGAATGAAAGGAAGCAAGGGGTGATTTACAAATAGGCATTTTCTACCTCTCCCTTATCAATGAAATTGGGAAGCACTGATTTCCCTTTCTGTTCAGGGGTGCATATGAAGATGGAATTATACAAGGAGGGTGGGGAGCAAGCAAGATTTTCCTTTTTGGGGGCCAAATTAATGAAAAATCAATCCGACCTCAAAAATCCATTAATGGTGATAATGCACTGGTGACGTAGCAGGAACAAGAGCTGTAGTGAAATCCAATAGTGTGAGTTAAAGTGAGTCTCTAACGCCTTCCTGCAGTCACAGTAATTTGTGGGGGATCGTGCAGGGGGCAGTGGATGCAGAAGAGTACAGTAGTTGTTTCAGGTCCTTTTGAGATGCCTGCTGCCCAGAGCATGATGCTGTGCACGTGTATCCATGGGAGGGGAGTTTAAGTACAAGTAGATCTCAGCTCACCTACCCTGCAGTAGAACATAACTTTGGGAAGGAACAAACCATAGATGAAGCCTTCCTCTCTGCAAAGTGTTTCAGATCATAAAAGGAAAAGTCATGGATCGAAGATCCTCAACCATGCAGAGATACTTTTAACTGGGAAGCCCGGGGCTGAGTGCAATGCAGTGCCATAGGCTTTATGCCCCGTACAGTACCTTGCATTTTGGGTCCCAGAGCACTGTCCTACACAGAGATGTGCAAGATCAAAGCTTGCGGAGACAAAATGAGCTCTGGAACCCACACGTGGATGACCATCAGCCCTACAAACCTTCACATCCACATACCCCCATCCTCACTCTGTTATTAATGGACTTTTCTGATTCTGCACACGATGAAAGCTATCTGGCAGCTCCATCCAGACCCATGGAGGTTTTCTCTTCTCCCCCTTCCCCCAGTCCAGCTCCCCACACCCCACCTCACCGGATAGCTGAGATTTATGAGCCAGACTTGCATTATGAGGTGAGTGACTTATCGGTCTGTCAGGGGGAACGTTTTAAGACAGAATTATATGGGAGAGGGAAAAGATTTTTACCAAATTAATGAAAAATCAATCCAGCCTCAAAAATCCATTAATGGTCATAATGCACTGGTTACAGATAGAGAGATACCGCAGAATCCAATAGTGCCTGTTAAATACCTCTCCTGGAATGGAGCGTCTGGGATATAACTCATTCATTAGGCTGCGTATGTTTACTTTTTAAAGTGACACCAATCTCTGTCCCTGCAGGACTCCATGCAGCATTTATAAGCCACGTCCCCAAGTGCCCATCTTGGGGGCCAGCCTGGAGGAATTGATCCTCTGCTGCTTTTTCTTCCCCTCCCTGGAACAATCCCTGCTGAAGTAGTGCTGGGCTGACTCGGTTCCTATGGCTGATGGTTACCACCCTTCCCCAAGCACTGCCTTTTACCCCAAGCAGTTTTCTGGAGGCCAGACCTGCAGCTGAGTGTCTCTTCTCTCCACTTTCCAGGTCTTAGCTTAGTGCTTGACTCCAGCCCTGCAGGCAGCAGCTCTCAGATAGAAAAGCAACTTCATGTCTGGTTTGAAGGAACTACATTGACCATCTTGGAGAACATCCTTTGCTTCTTCTCATACTTCTGCAGGTGGGGTCTCTGATGTGCTCTTTGCCCCATTCTGCCCCACACTTCAGGCTTCCATCTACTCCAGTTCTTCCAGCCCCATGGGCTTGGTGAGTGCTGGCCGTGTGTTGGCATCCCAGACCACGTCTGCAGGTGGATCTCAGGTGGTTTCAGATTAGAGTCATCCTCTCCATATCCATCCAGCTGTTGTCTACAGCTGCTATTCACTGGGCCTGCTTGATGGCAAACTTAGCAGAAATGCCCAAATCGGGGCTGCATTCAGGTTGGGAATTGCAGATTTCTGCAGAACACTACAACTCCTCTGACACCCCTGAAGCAGTGAACCTGCTTGTCCAAGACACCTTAACACAGGGCAATAGGTACCTCCAAAGAATGTGTCACACCAAGCACATCCCTTCATTACTGAAAACCCCATTGAATATCCAATCTGCTATTTACTTCAGAAGGCACTGCAGAGAGCTTGGTCATGGGAGATGCATGGCATCGTGATGTGTCACTGTAGCTTCAGGATGTTGAAAAATTTCAGAGGTGGAAGAGGAGGTGTCTTCCTTCTGCATCTCCTGGAAAGACAACTTCTCTAAGAAGTTCACTGCTCAGCTTAAGGAAGGTTGAGTGAACCACTCTCAGTGCAGTCCTGACTGCAATCTGGATTGGGGAGGGAATTCTACTTGTCCCATCCAAGTCAAACCATGGTGCAGCCAAGGATGTGAGCACTGGGCAAAGTGAAGGCAGGTGAGAGGGACTCTGAATCTACAGCCTCAAAAGGAAGAAATTTCCCTTGATGGGAGGTTTGGGTTGTGTCTTAACCTTGGCTCACGCTATGAGGATCCTCAGTGGTCACTGAATAAAATGTACCCATCTCCGGTTCCGTGCACCGTTGTCTATGCACAGCTCTGTATGTTGGATGTGTGTTGCATGTACATTACTATTTTCTATTAGGCCTGGAAAAATCCTTTCCTCTTGCTATCATGGGAAGGTGTGGAATGCTGAGTCTTGCCTATGATCCAGTGGTGAGCTGTGCCTTTGGTTCCACTCTAGTCTCACCTGCCTTTGCTTTACAGCCCTGGGATTCCTGCACGTGCCACTCTTCCACTCCTGATTCATTCAGGTCTGAGCAAGGGTGGGATCAGGACCCAGCATGTTTCAGTGTGATGCCTGGATAGAGTCAGATACACATATCGACCCTGCTAAATGTCATAATGCACCAGGGTTTTGTTTCCTTTAAATCTTTTAAAAAGCAATAAAAGGACCCAGAATACTCCAAGCACCAAACATCTAGCAAAGTGACAGGTTGTCAAAGCTGCCTCACCAAGAAACCCTGGGCCCAGCAAATTTTAAGCAGGAAAATTTATTCCTGTGTCGCTCATCCCTCCGAGTGAAAAATGGCCAGGGCTTCTCTTTTGCATGAAGTCTTGAAACCACCACAGTGCTCAAACAAGCGGATCGGCCTGAAACAGAACCATTCATCATCTGGAACAGGCAGCTGCGACAAGCACCACCACCAAGAACTGGAAAAAAGAAAAAATTAAGTTGTGGGTTTTATCCAAGCTTAAATGATCCTGCCCATTAATATGACACGACAGGTTGCAGAGCACGCTTCCTCGCCTTGGCTGGTGAACGACTTCACTGCTATCTAACAGAGGAGAGCTGCTCTGTTAGCTGGTCACCTTTGCTGTGAGTTCTCTCTGCATGGGGTTTCCCAATTCCAGCTTCCCCCCAGGGGATTTTTCTAGAGGGCTTTGGTGACAGATGCCCTCTGCCCAGCGTTTGCGCTGAGTATGCGTTGTGTTGATTGCTGGAATGATGCTCGGAGCATGAGGCCAGGACAAGGAGTGGAGAAGATGAGGGTGGACCACTTGCTGAGCAGAGCTTTCTGCTTGTGGGAGATTGGTTGGGAATGGATTGTACTGGGGCTGGTTGTGAGTAAGCAGATTGACTCCAGACTGGCTGTAACTTTTTTATATTGCCTGTGCCAGATTTCCAGCCTGGCTTTTTCAGAACTGCCTGCACTTCAGGATGGAGGTGATCCTTGTAAAACTACCATATCCCTTGGACTCCTCTTTCTGATACTGATCCCCGTGGAATTCTTCCAAACAACCCTAAGTCAGTCCAAAGCTGTGATCCTTCTTTATGTCTGATTCTCTTCCCTCAGGACCCTGAACGTCACCATCTCATGGTCACCGCAGCCAAAGGAAATGCGCTCTCCAGCTCTCTCAAGAGAAGAACCATTCACTCAGGAGCTATGTGAGACCTCTCCATTCACCAAATCTGAAAGTCGGTCCCAGTTCAGGAAGGTGGTGACCAAAATAAAGCAGCTTTTGTCTCAAGCTCAGCCACCATGCGTCCTGTGCAGGCACTAATGGGAGACAGAACTGGCGATGACAGTCCCCTACCCACTCTGATCCCAGCTCCTAAGCCCAGATAAAGGCTGGAAACAGCATTTGAGGTGGGGACAGCACACCTGGAACTCACACGAGGTGTTTCCATTTATCTCCTGTGTGTCCCTGCTAATGAGCTTCATAGGTCCATGATGAAAACAGTTGGTTCTTTCTGTCATTATAGAACAGTAGTTGTAGAGCTGGGCAAGGTGAACGCAGAGGAGGACTTCTCCAGGAGGTGACAATGATGCAACCACGTGGTCCCAACTGCAGCATGAGTGTGTGACCTTCATTTTGGGTAGAACTGGATGGGACAAGGCCAGGTCCAAGCCCTTGGACCTGTCACGTGTAACACCACGGTGGCCACTTGCAGGGTAGTTCCATGGACTGCAGGCGGATGTGGATTGGGTTTTAATTTAGAAATGCTGACAGCTAAGGAGCTTACATGCAGCATCATGGGCAGGTGTATCCTGTGGATCTTAATTCCCTTGGCAGTTTTGAATGACAACAACAAAAACAAACAAACAAGTAAACATAGAAGAAACTTTTACTTTCTTTTCTAAGAAATGTCTTCCTATGGCTGTATTTGAAAGGATCATGTTGGGTTAAAACCTATCTTTAAATAACACACTCCCCAAAATATGCTACTGGTCCACCCAGAGTCACTGACCCAAAATGAAAGGATTGTTGTTTTTCACTTTGTTATTTTCTCCACCTTTATTTGTGTGAGAAGCCCTCAGTCTGGAAGCATGAGGGTACCAAGCAGATGGATGGGTTTTGTTGTTTCCTGGACTCTGTGCACAGTTCTCACCCAGCCCAGGTTGTGTAGGAGCTCAGCAGAGACCACAACATTTCCTTCTGGCCTCAAAATCTATTTCTCTGTCAACGTTATTTCTTGCCTCATGTGAACACCCTGCTAAAATCAGACCATAGCTGTACTGAAGGTTGTGCAAAGCCAGGTCCCTGGATCTTCAAGTTATATTGTGCATGGTCTCAGAGACTGAGGGTGGTGGTGATGGGGATTTGTCTCCTGCAGACCAACGTGCAGTAGATCTGCGGTGACATTGTGCTACCTATGGCAAATCTGCAGGGACACCGTGTCCCCTAGCTGCTCGGGGCTGTCCACGTTTGCAGCCTCGTGTTGTGAGCTCTCTTCCCCTCTGCAAACCCACATGCAGGTAAGCTGCTCTTAGGGACTTGCACAAAGATGGAAAGCCCCAGTGGGAGCTTAACAACAATTTTCCCTTCCGTGGTGTGTCCCATGAGGGCAGACACCCACCACCCCAAGCATCCTGCTTTGGCTCTTCTCACAGTCTTTCCTTTTTCTGTTCAGTCTTTGTGAGTCTAAGGTTTGAAATCTGTTTTCGGTGGGGTGGGAGTGCATTGGGGAGAGGCTGATGGGGAGCGTCAGCACTTGGAACGATACAGGTGATGCGTTTGCTTTTATAATGCTCTTCTGCTGTGTTAAAGCACATAACTAAAAAACAGTCCAACCTTTCATTTTAAAACAAAAATCCATACGTTGGGCTTAGCCAGGCTCGGGAGTGTCTCTTAATTTTTCTTTAAATAACACGTTGAGTGCTTGCCAAGACAAGAGGAGAAGAAAAGGAAAGAAATCAAAAGCATCTTCCTAACGTATTTGGGAAGCTGAGAAGTCCCCTATTACACAGTCATGGTATCAAACAGCCTTTTTCCCCATGCAGATAAAATAATTCCCTAGATCTAATTTTAGACAATTTGCCGTTTTGTATGGAAGCTTAAAAAAATTTAACTGGTGTCTCATGAAAGTCAAATCAAGTCAGGCCTTTTTCTTTCTTTCTTTCTTACTTTTTTTTTTTCCTTAAAGATGATTTTTCCCTTTAGATTTTCATACATCTCGGTGTTCTCACTAAGCAAAGCTATGAACAAAGTCTTTCAGTGCAAACTGAGCTCCTCCTTGACTGCTTTCATGATGTGCTCATATGTGAGAGGGAAATGCATATACTTATATGTGCATGTATGTGAGCAAGAGATACTTAAGAAAGTGCTTTTCTTTTTCAAATATTATACTTAACCTGACCCACCTTTACCATTTGTTCACTCTATCTACTTTTACAAATGGGAAACCAAGGCATACTGGCTGTGCTTGCATTACAAGGGATGCTCCTATCACGGTCTGAGACGTTGGCTTTGCCTTTTCAGCTGGATCTTGGTCTCAAAATGAACTCAACAGGACAAGCATCCTCCAATGGTGAGGTTTATGCCCAGGAATATGGGGAGTGTCACAAGGCAGAATCACTCGACGAAACTGGCTTGATGTGGGAAGGTCCCTGTGGCTCCTGAAGTAATTTGGAAGCAATTGTTGACCAGCCAAGCATTTAAATACTTTGCAGACTCAATTAAAAGGTTGGGGCAGGTTGCTGTTTTTGGGAGGGGGTTATTTTTTTCCTTTTAAATACCGCTAAGAAAGTCTTTATTTATTTCTGCTAGCATGATTGGCAGAGCAAGGTTGCTGAGTGCCTGGGGTCATTCAGTGAGCCATTAATCCTGCTGGACAGAAGCTTTGTTAGCAATATTGCCATCCCCAGCTGGTGAGGTCTGACTGTCACCAAGAGCCTAGTGGAGGCAGACCCACCTTTGCTCTCCAGCTGGGGCAGCAAGCATTAAGGTCATCAGCACATCAAGGCCAAGTCAGGCACATCTTTATCTCTCCCTGTGAAAAGCAGCATGGAGCTGAGACATAAAGGTGTTGTGACAGCTGTTTGTCTTAGCTGGATATTTTCTGCTTTCTCAAGCACTGCTGCCCTCTCTGGTAAAACAGGGCAAGTCTTGGCCATTGGTTAATGGTAGAGGAGAGATTTTTTGAAGAGCCCTGAAGACGGACAGGACTTTTCTAGTTGCTGCTTTAGCTGGCCCACTTTCAAGTGACTGCTTCAGTTTTCCTTCCAGAATATTAAATCCACAGACCTTCCACCTGCAGCACCACATGTGTTTCACTCTGCCTTGATCCCCTCGGCTTCATGGAAACTGAAAACTGAAGTGCTGCAGCCCTGCATCAGCTGAGCTGCAGACAGGACGCTCTGTTATTGCTCATGATGCTGAGGTCTTGCAGTCAGGAGGCTCTTGGCTGGCCAACCATCTCATGAAGAGGAATGTGTCTACCCAAATCACTGCCAATCTGCCCTGGTGAGTGAAGTTGTTCCGTTGTCGTCTCTTGGGATCGGTTGGTCTTGGAGCCAGACCATGGGAGGATGCCCGGAGTTCACCTTTGCTTCCTTCATGCCACATCATATTTCCCATTTGGGCTCAATTCTTTGTACTTCTGGCAGCTTTGGAGCATCTTTAGGAAAGTCAAAGATTGCTCTTTCCCCTCCACCACCCTCCACCACCGCTGTCATCCCAGTCAATCCAGGATGCTGCCCATAGCAATACTCATCATTGTCAATCTGGTCTTTGACAGCAAGGTTCGCCAGGGTCAATATGGTCAGACTTCACCCCAGGATATTTTACAGCAGCTGTTACAGATAAATCAATCAATCCATGAATGACTCATTACCAACAAGGGCTGGGCCTTTTGCATTCCTTTGCAGTGTGAGATTGCCAGATAAATTCATCTTTAGAAAGCGTCCAAAGGACACATGAGTTTAGAGAGAGCCCAAAGGAGGGCTACGAAGATCGTGAAAGGTCTAGAGGGGAGGGTGAATGAGGAGAAGCTGAAGTCCTTTAGTTTGTTGGGTCCAGAGAAGAGGAGGCTGAGGGGAGGCCTCATGGTGGCCTACAGCTCCCTCACGACGGCCTGAGGCCTGCAGCTCCATCATGGCGGCCTACAGTCCCCTCACAGGGGAACAGAGGGACAGTGCTGAGCTCTGCTCTCTGGTGACAGAGTTGAATGAGCCTTTGGACAACACTTTCAGATGGAGGGTTTGGATTTTGGGTGGTCCTGTGTGGAGCCAGGAGCTGGACTTGATTACTGTGTGTCCCTTCCAACTTGGTACATTCTATGATTCTATGATTCGTTTGGCCTTTTTCTCGCCCCACCTCACCCTCCTGCTTCAAAGATTCATATTTCCCATCCAAAACCTTGGAAGGTGTCTCTAAGGAGCCAGCTGGGCTCCATAAGCTCTTAAGCAGCTCTGGACAGACCCACGTCACAGAAGCCACCAGTGTGAGGCGAGCAGAACAGATTTTCAGAGGAGCTCATCTTCCACTGAGATGCTCCAAGGCCTGGGCAGACATTGGATTAGGTGCTTATTATCCTCCCCCAGTTATAGCAACACATAATCCAGGGATGATGCATTTGACAGGTGGAGATGAGCGAGAGGGCCCATCCCTCCTGTCACTAAGATGCTTCCAGCGACCAGCCAGGCTCTTCATCATCCGTTGGGGATACTACCCCAGCCCTGCCCCAGGTCAGCAACCTTCTGGTGACATCCTCAGGGGTCTGCATCCTTGCTGCTGCTAGAGCATCTCCCTACTCCTCCGCTCGAGGTGATAAACCCCTTTGAACCCCCCATCCACTTGGTTAAGGGGTTTCCATAGGACTGGAGTATTTCCACCAGAGATAAGAAGGATCCTTATTTCCCTGCATGCTCCCATCCATGGGGACAGTGGCTTTGGGACATAGCAGCAGGCCAGCAGCTCCTCGGATTTTTCCTCTAGTGCAGCAACAGCACTTTTCTGCATCTGTGTACTAACGAAGCAGTGATTAATTTCACTGGGCCACACTGGGGTCTTATTAAAGAGAGAGCAAGCACATCCCAAACCTGTCCCCAGCTCCCCTACAGCCGGGCTCGGCTTTCTCCTCTCCCCCTCCTTGCTTTTCCACTCTGCCTTCTCTCTCCTACTAAATTAATCTCCATTGCTCCAAAGGTCTCTCTCGCACACACCGCTGACCCAAGCTCAAATTGATTTTTTTTCCCTTACCCCTCACCCCCTGCTGTTTTCTGCCAGCAAAGCAGAGAGGGGATTTTTTTTTTTTTTTTTCACTTGTGTTATTTTTTATTTTTTCTTTTTGGAGGTAGTAAACTTTGACCTTCTGGGCTCTGGAAAAAAATAATAATTTAGAAGTGAAAACTAATTATTTTAATGCAGGAGTGTGAGGAAGGAGCCTGGAGGGTGGGGGCTCTCTTTAATGCCTGCTTAAAGGGTGAAGTTATGAAGCCAACTGCTGGAGTTTCATTCTTTCCTGGTTATTCCCTGCGTGCCCCAAGTCAGCTGTGGGTTGTAGCCATTTATTTATAATATTTTGGATAGCCTGAGACAGTAGCATCCTGTCCTGTGACTTTTGTGATTGCTCTGGTTTGGGTAAGCCCTTCCAACTCACCCTCTTTTTGGGACACGGGGCAATGAAAACCGGATTTTGAACAGAGGAGCTAGGCATGATGCCATGAATCATAGCGATGCTGATCACGGCACCTTGGGAAAGAGCCTGCTCTGTCCCCCGCTCCCCATTTCTCATTAGCAAAGAGGGCCCTTGCAGTTAGATCATCAGACTGGGAATTAGGGATCTACTGTGCTCCAGGCTTGGAGATACTTGGGAGAAATTGTTGACTTTTGGCACTGTTTGTAATCTCTGCTCCAGTCAGCTGGTCTCAGTGGAGCTCATCTCTTACCACGTCCATCCTCAGCATCCCACTTCACTGAAGGCTCCTGGATGTGGCAACAAGAGAAACGAGAAATGCTGCAAATCTCCCTTGAAGTGGAGCTTCTTGGAAATTGCAGTTCAATTCCCCTTGTTAATAGAAAGAAGTTTACCCCAGCAAGCGCCTGCTTTTGATGGAGCTTTTCAGATCTCTGTAAGGAGCCAGCAGTGGAAATGTTTCCTGCAAGAGGAAACCAGAAGTTTGCTCATCTTTTTCAGAAACACATTTGAAGTTTTCTACAAAAGAAGAAATCTCCATACTGATGTGCATTAGGATGTGTGGTGGTCAATCTCTATGTTCAATGGTTCCTTTGCAGAGGGGAGAATTCAGTGGCAGAGGCAACAAACGCTTGCACGAAGGAGAAGGAAATATTATTAGTAGTCCTAATTAGCTATGGCAGAATTAGGCAAATAGCAGGCTTAAGAAAACCCACAGGACGGAGAGAAGAATAATGAGGTATGGGAATTTTGTCTCCCGGGAAGCTGGAGAGGGACAGATAGGGCAGCTCAGGTCACTTGGTCTTCCCAAAACAACTCTCAGTCGCTACCCAAGAGGCCAAGATGGGCCATGAAGCGATGATCTGGGATCTCGTGGTGACACCTGATTGACTACAGGGTCAGTGCCAATCATCAGTGACCTTCGGACATGTTATTCTGGAGGCTGTTACATGCAATGAGAGGACTGTTGCCAGCCCTGTGCCTGGTACTCATCTTAGGCAATGAACAGAGGAATATATGTGCCCATCTCTACCAGTCCTATGGGCCTTTAATCATGCTCCAGTGCTTGGACAAGGAGATGGTCATGTTCTTGGCAGATGCACAGAGGATACAATTAGCTAAATTCCATCAAGGCCCAAAGGGTTTTGTATGGAATGAGGGTTATTCTACTCTTGCTTGGTGCAAATGGATCTGAAAAATAGATGGGAGGACAAACTCCGTGTCCGATCCGAAAGCATGGATGGATGATGCCGCAGACAAGAGCTCTGGGAGCACCATCCCTGCTCTCTGCACTAAATCTCCTGCCTGGCAGGGACAGGACAGTCAGCCTCCTTCCAAGGGTCAGCCTGGTGTTGGATTTCAGCTCCAGGGCCCAGGTGGGGAAGCTGGCCCCAAAATGCCTCCGTATGTGAGCGCAGCCAATGTACCAAGTCAGCAGCTCAGGAACTGGCTCCTCAGCACTTCTGGGGACATCTCAAGGACAACGCTCCTGCAGAGGCCACATGGGGCCGTGGTGCCTTTGACAGCACAGAATGGCCAGTGTGTGGCAAGGGTGGAAGGGGAAGAAAGGGGGTCGCAGGAGCTGCAAGGAGTTTGGGGTGGATTCACCCTGAATCAGGGATAGAAGCAGAGTTGGGACTGATAGATACCTGGTAAATGTCCTGTTTGCAAATGTCTCGGGTCCATCTGTCCATCTGCCTTCCCACTGAGGACCACTTTGGTCAGGGATTGAGAAGTTCAGGACATGCCTTGCCGCATCCCTAAAGGAAACTTTTGGGACCAGCACTGCCTGGGGACAGCCCCTGCTCCAGGCAATCTCAATGCTGTTGCAAAGGCAGAGAGAGATGGGAAGGAGACCAAAGCTTCTGAGACATCACACGTGGATCCTTCCTCTCCTCTAGAGACAGGTGTAGCCAAAAAGAGACTTTTTATATTCCCCGTGAAAAATCAAAATGGCATTTCCCTATCTCCATGGACACCAGTGGTGACATTCAAGATTTCACTGTCCTTCTTTCTCCAAAGATGTCCCATGTGGACATCTGGAAGGGGTTTGATCCCTGCACCCCACCAGTCACCTCCCAGCCACCTCTGCTTTGCAATGTCTGTTGAGCAGCCCATGAGTGAATAGGAACAGGGATGAGGGAGAGAATGACTTGGGGAGCAGCAGAGAAGGGGTCAACCATTCCCTGAGCTGTGTAAGGATAATTTCTTATGTTGGAAGAACACAACTCCCTCTCCTGCAGTTCTTTACCATTGGCACATCACAACCTGGAGGTCAGTGGTGTCAGAAAAGGGTTGAAGCATCCAGAAAAAAAAAGCTCTGGGGGCTTATCTGCAGGGTGAAACAGATCCAAGTGGTTATGTTGTGTCCTCAGAGGCTGCTCGGGTTTCTTCTGCTTTGCTGTGCAAAACAGCCCGGTGTTGGATGGCAGGGGGAGAGGCAGTGGCTGGAGAGGATGCTTCCCAGCGTTGCTGCTGGGGATTCGTCCAGCTGCTGAGCAATGTGGGGATACAAATGTCCATGGATTACATATTTGGGGATCCAGTAGGAGAGTCTATAGGACAGGATGGAGGCCACAAGCCTCCCATGGGGCACAGCTTTACTAGAAGAGTGGGTGTTATGTTTGGTGGCCAAGATGCATTAGGTCTCTTCAGACATATTCTCATCACAGTCATGTTTGCTGGTGTAGACAATGTCCATCTACCTTGGATGGGTGCAAAAATAGATGCAAACCTTTGCCAGAGCTACTGGGGAGGCTGGGAGATGGTGGGAAGGCTCAGACTGGGTCGATGGGATCCACTCAGATGCCCGCAGCGTATGCAGAAAGGAGAAATAAAATAAAACAAAATAAAATACCCAAACCAAAAAAACAACACCCAACAACAGAACGTTTACCCAGATGAAACATTTATATGCCCATTTGATCTTGGAAATGTAATTACTGCCGCTCCCCCATTGATCGCAGTGAGGCGTATTGACCAGCCCCGGAGCTCGTGGAGTCCTTACCCGACTTTGCTAAGCAATGCATCACTGAGGCCAAGCTCAGAGCCAGCTCTTTCCATGTCTCCTGCCCCTTACAGTAACCTCAACTTGATGCACATCACCCTTGGGACAGCAAACTCCTTTTTGCTTTCCAAAAGGGCTGTTCTAGGTCCCAAGGACTCGGGCATTCTCAGTCTTTCTCAGGAATTCCCATGCACATGGGGCGTCTGCACGCTTACGTGGGGATCCCACACGTGGGGATGTGCATAGGGTGGCACCCACTGGGTTTCATATGGCCTTAGGTGCAAGAAAAGGGATTTGTGTGCCTCCACTTCTCACCCATCCATGGATGCACGAGCTAAGCTGTGTGTTGGCAAGTGGAGCAGAAAGCTATTTTGGATACCATGATGCGAGCAGAAGATGCTTGTTCCCCCCTGGATGTAGGATGCATCCCTTCCATGGGTTTAGAATGGAAACTCCAGCATGAAATCACAAACCCCCCAACACAGCCATCGCTTCAATACCAAACTCAGTGATGAACGTGGTAATAAGCACATGAAAATCTGTGGTTTTACAGCAAGTGACATTTTCTCTCATTTAGGTTTATTTCTGTTGAATTTCTCCGCGTTTTCAAGGAGAAAATGAAAGTGCAAAACGTTCAACTCCCCTATTCCTGAAAAATGAAAATACTTCTTAAGAAGCAACCAGAAGAAACCAATTTGAGAGGTTTTAATGGACATACCCAAATGATACCTCAAAGGATCGGTGGGATGTGCACTTTTAAAGCATCCCACCCAAACACTGCTGAAACAATCTTTTTCTGGAAATTTTTCATAAGCAACAAAGTCCGTTTTCCAAATCTTTCTTCTCCAGACTTAGGTTTATGCGAGCTCCGGAGGGCTCTCATCTTCTTTCCCTTTCCTCTCTCTCTCTCTTCTTTGTTTTATAACAAAATAATAATCTTTTCGTTTAATATATCTGAAGGAAAGCTACCCCATGCTGATACCGTTAATCTGTCCAAATGCCTCATGTAAGGGCTGCCCGGTGTGCGGTGGCAGCCGTCTACTTTACAGCAATAACTTTGCAAATGGGTCCCGGAGGGGAGCTGAAAATACTGATATACATCAGCCCCAAATCCCCTTCGGCGGAGATGTAACCGCTTTACAACCACGTCGGATCAAGGAGAAAGATGGGGAGCAAACTGGGAAGTGATGAGCACCGGGATGAACACGTCACTGCTCCATAAATATGGGTTTGGAAGGGTTGGGGGCATCTCTGGCTGTGGGTGGGTTTCTAAAGTTGGAGGAATATGAGTGGTGTCACTTGCGTGGTGACAACGGGAGACATTGCCCATTATCTCCCAGCTTAAATCCATTCAGATTTGGTCATGCCACAAATACCCCTCCTGGTTTCCACCTGCGAGCCCTGGATTAAGAAAGGATGGGCATGAGGCTTAGGTGGGATTTCCAACTGGGAGAGGGTTCATTTCCCAGCAGCATCCGGATGCTTTGGGAAGTGGGGTTCACCCTCACCCTGCATCTGGGCTGCAGAAAGGGGTTCAGAACACTGCAGGACGTGGAGCTGTGTTGGATGCGCTCTGCCGATGCCTCTGGTCTCTGAATTCTGAATCTGTCCCCTCTGTGATGCTCTCCAAGGAAAGAATCCCCATGGGGAGCCCATGGTGGAGGTCCAAGGGTGTGCAAGGACTGTTTGCCATCATCTCCACGCCATAGAGATAAACCTCTTTGGAGAGAAGGAAAAGGAGTTTCCTGGGGGCAGTTCCTGCTCTCAGGATGCAGGGGGATGAGGAAGGGGTTAAGAAGAACGAAGGCTGCAGGGATGGCAGCCCCCCACCGTGGTCTCGGGGTGGACAGGATGGGCTACGGGTTAAGGACACCCCAGGGAAGGCTGCTTTGCACACAGCCCATTTCTGCAAGCTTTTTTCCAAGCCTTGCTTTATTTACCTGTTCAATATCAGAGAGCAATTCCCGCTGCAGCCTTAACATTCCGCACTGCAAAGTGCTAACTCTGCAAAACACAGCTTCCACTGAAAGGAGGATGCTCTGTAACACACCCCTCTATCACACTGTGCACCCTAAACAACACCCAGCGAGGGGCTCACAGGCTGCACGGGTGCATCTGCACGTGGATCTGCATCTTCCCACATGCACATGAAGGTTGTGCATGCATTTGCGTGCTCAGAAATGGATGGCAGCCCCGTTGCATGCTTGTAGCAACACTGTTTGCAACATGCTTGCAGGCACATGCATGGAGCTGGAGTG
Organism: Penelope pileata; assembly: GCA_013396635.1. Classification (NCBI taxonomy): domain Eukaryota; kingdom Metazoa; phylum Chordata; class Aves; order Galliformes; family Cracidae; genus Penelope; species Penelope pileata. Next base: position 488,589 of record WBMW01005177.1, read on the forward strand.
GAATTTGCTGAGATGCTGCCTGGATGCTGCCTCCTTTGTGCCTGTCCAGTGCTCCTCTGGCTCCAAACCCACCCCTTGGAGGGGCAGGAATAGGATCCTGCTGCAGCGATGGAGAGAACAGCACACAAAGGGGTGAGGAGACGCACCCAAAAGCTCTCTGTGTTGCTATTTCATTTTTACAATGGGATCTGGGTGAGCTCCAGAGAGAAAAACGCCCCAGAAACCACTTCCAGATGCTACAGGGTGCCACCACCTGTGACCCAAATCCACCCAAAACCTTGCTTACCCCATGGGTGCAGCATCCCCAGAGCCCAGGGGCAGCTCAGGAGCTCTCAAGCCACCAGAGGGTCCTATCAGCACTGGGATACCCCTGTCCCTCCTTGTCACAACCCCTCACTGCAGCCCATTCCCCATAATATTTTGGGTGCTGGGGTAGGTATCCCTGCTGCCCATCAGTGACAGATGTGCCCATCTGCTGGTGGCTCGTGCTGCTGGTGGCTCCCCTCCTCGTGCCACGGTGATAAATGGATTTACCCTGTGTGAAATTGCTGGCAGCAGCTCGACCAATCCATCAGCTGCTCCTTGCTCACCACTTTTTCAGTTGCCCAGGTGAGCTGGGGAGCCACAGCCTTTCTCTGACACTTGGAGAGCCTGGGGACAGGAACAGGGGGAGCTGGGGTCCAGGGGAGCAGGGACATCCTTGGGGACATCCTCCAAGCCCCCCCCCAACAGTGTGATTTCACTGCTTGCAAACCAGCCAGAAAGCATCTTCATATCCACATTTTTCATTCCAATTTTTAATTTACTGAACCTATATCTTGAAACTCTACCCAGTACCACCCCAGAAGTGTGATGGATCTTGTCCCCTGTCCCCTTCGGGAGCCTGATCTGGGGGGGTCAGCTCTGTCCTCTGTCCTTGATGCTGGTAGAGGGGTGAGAGAGAGGCTGTGAGGTGGCGGAGAGGGATAGTAGGGCTGGGGGAAGGTGATGGGGAGGGAACCATGCTGGGGAGCTGCTCCCTGCCTGGAGTCTGTGCCCATCCTTGGCAGAGTCCAACCCTGTGAAGGATTAATGCTTGTCCTTGCATTTTCGATGGAAACCCATCTGCTCCAGAGGAGCCAGCTTGCCTGGTCCTTCTGCTGAAGTCTGGATTCCAGGGTAGGGAAAAACCTCCCTAGAAGGGTGTTCGAGGTGATGGAGCTCCAAATCAGCCTGGTGTTGTGTCATCCTCGTGGCGTGGGATAGCAGCTATGGGTGTCACTGCAATGTTGGGCGTGGATGGAGGCATCCGTTCAAAGGGACAGGCAGCAGCTTTGGCAGCTGAAACTTGCCAAAGATGAAATTAGGCACATCCTGCTAAATCGTGGATGCCCAAATACACAGCCAGGGCTGGGGAAATTATAAAAGGCTCAACCAAAGGGATGGGCTGATTCACTTCTATTGTGAGACCTTTTCCTGTCTCCTCTCACCCTACACGTGTGCTCAGATGGTGTCTGCATGGATTGGGGGATGTTTGTTTCTCATCTGCAGCAGCAAAGGGAGGAGGAGCAAGGAGAAGGCAAGAAGATGTCTACAACCTATGGACCGAGCGCAAAATCCCAGCTAATCCCTGAACAAAAACTCTTCTATCCTCTATGGGTGAGGTTTAAGGGACTATTGGGGTGGGCTGGCATCTCAATGTGGATGTCCTGAGCAAGGGTCCCCAAGGTCTGTCCCCATGAAGGCTCCCATTTTCATTGCCCTAAGAGCACCAGGGCTCAGTCAATAGGTCTGGAAAGAAAGAGCCATAGCAGCAGCAGAGATGTGAGCTCGGGGAGGGGAATGGATGGGAAAAGCCACTTCATCAAGAGGAAGGGAAAAAAAAAATAAAAGGCAAAAAAATCAATGGGCAGGATTGAGATGACATCATATCGCCATTATTATATCATCAGCCCAATGCTGCTGATTTATCGCTTGGGTAATCACTCTCCTTTCATGCCCACTGGACACAGCTCAGCTCCATTTCTACCCGAGCTCTCAAAAGGCAGCTCTTGGGTTAAAAACCCAGGGAATTGGGAAATGGGGATGCTACGGGCCCTGTGACATCGCTCTGGCCTCTTTGTCCTCTGCATGTGTCCCCAGAGGGATTTGGGGACAAGCACGCTGTTTGTTCTGTGCTGTTTGCCTTTTTGCCAGGTGCATCGTTAGGGGATGAGCCTTACTCGAAGGCTTCCTGAGCCTGTGCTAATCTCTTGGCTCTAATCATATTTTTATTGTTTGTCATTCTTACAATGGAGGAAGAAGCAGAAAGGAGAGCCCTGTCCCCTTTGTACGCTCAAATCCTCAGTGGGGGTTCAAAACCCTTCTTAATTCCCCATCTGATTCACTGTCTGCTGTATTTGTCCTAGGAGTTAGGTAGAAATTCATTTTGTTGACTTTCCCATCCCTTCTTGTTGAATTTCAATGCAGGTAACGCCAGCACGACCCAACGCCTTCAGCCTTTCACTGTGGGTGTGGAAGGGGACACCTCCAGCTGCAATTTTCTTTCAAATCACAAAAAATGATGACGTTGGCCACCGATTTAAATAAAACAACAACAAAGGAAAAAACTAATAAAAAAAAAAGTTCAGGAAGAAGTAAACACACCCCAAATCGAGTAATTAAGAAGTTCAAATCTCTGTAGAAACATTAGGTCAGGAGCATTATGAATGTATGGCAATTTTTAATGACTGCTTCAGCAATTTAATATGCACTTTAATATATCTGTGCTCTCCATCATACCGGAGCCTGGGCAGGGAGGCTGATTTCGGCTCAGCGAGGATTAAATGATTTGGTTGTATATCGCATAAGCAGCTGAAGAAATGTCACCTCCCAGCCCTCAACTTGGAGATTAGAGAAGATGAGGGGCAGCAGCAGGGCCACCTGGCCATGCGTGCCTCAGTTTCCCCTCTCCATCGATCTCACTGAACCTTCTGAGGGAGCAACAGATGAGATGTGGGGTCTCCAATTGGAGATCCATGCTGATGAGCCATGGGAAAAGCCAAACTTTTGTGCAAGGGTGAATTTGGTGGATGAAAAGGGCTCAGCATCAGCCTATGCCGGGCTCCCCGCTGGGTAGTGCACCATCCAGCTGTGCAGAGCTCAGCATCCAGATGTGCAGGGGTCATTATCCATCTGTTCACGGCTCAGAATCCTTCTAACAGGGCTCAGCATCAGCCCATGCAGAGCTCAGCACTGGGTCCCGCAGCACCTGGATGTGTAAGGTTCAGTATCCAGCTGTGTGGATCTCAGCATCCAGATGTGCTGAAGTCAATATCCAGATGTTTAAGGCTCACCGTCCTTCCAACAGGGCTCTGCATCGTCCTGTGCAGAGCTCAGCATGGGGTCGTGCAGCATCCAGATGTGCAGGGCTTAGCATCCAGATGTATTGGGTTCCGTATCCAGCTCTGTGGATCTCAGCATCCAGATGTGCTGGAGTCGGTATCCAGATGTTTAAGGCTCCACACCAGGCTGCTTTGGGGCACGCTGGCCGTGCAGGGGAACTTGTCTGGGGATACATAGGACATCCCCACTGTCCTGGGGGAACCAACAAGAAGCAGAGATGATTCAGTCAGCAGGAACACGCTCCAGGGAAAGGGCAGGGAACGTTTTGGCAGAATGGGAACGTTTCATCACCAAGAAATCGTCAGGCTGAGATCTTTCCTTGGAGAAACTTTCATTGACAAAACATTTCCAAAGAGCATTTCCGTACCTAAAAGTGTCACCTGCATGTTTTGAGGGGAGATGCAATTTAATTCGTTTTGAAACCCCTCCAGCTCGCTGCAGTGATGCCAGCAGCCCAATCCTGGTGGCCAGAGGTGGCAGATGCCACCACCCTGCCCTGCTGCATGGCTCTGGAGGTGACAATTTCCCCAGGGCCCGGCAGCACAAGGTTATGGACTCTCTGATTTTTAATTAATGCAATTGACTCGACACGTGTTGGGAAAGGGGAGGGACAGGGACGGGAAATTGTCCCTTCGAGGGACAAACCCTGACAACCTTGTCATCCCCAATTAGTGAGTAATTACCTCAATGACGTACATCTTTATTAATCCAATTAATAGAGCGGGTGGCGTGACCTCGGCAGATCTGCTGACTCAGGGTGATGCTCGCCAGGAGGGGATGAGGGAAGGGGGTGGAGGAAGGAGTGAATTCCTCCTCTCCCAGTCCCTCTTCTTCATCACTAATTAGAGCCGCTGTTTGGCATGATGTGAGCAGACAGGGACATCTCCCAGTCCAATCTCAACTTCTTCCCCTTTTGTTCCGCCTTTCTCTATCTGCATCCATGCATCTTCTTTCTGTTTGTCCCTTTATTCATCCATCTTCCAACCAACACTACTCTGGGGTGAAATAACCCAATTTCAGGACATCCAGCCCCAAATGGTGGTGATCCAGGACATGGGCATGCCTCCATGGTGACTTCTTCATAGGGTCACAAAGGTCTTAATGCACAAAACTTCCTTTGTGCATTAGTTGGGTGACTGGAGAGAGGGAGATGGATGGATGGATGGATGGATGGATGGATGGATGGATGGATGGATGGATGGATGGATGGATGGATGGATGGAGGGATGGATAGATGGATGGAGGGATGGAGGGATGGGTAGATAGGTGGATAGATGAATGCATGGATGAATAGATAGAGATGAATGGATGGATGGATAGTTGGCTATAGATGGAGATAGGGCAAATGATTCGACGATGCAGGTACATATATATATACACACACGTATCTGCATATCATAGAATCATCTAGGTTGGAAAAGACCTTCAAGACCATGAAATCCAAAGTTTATGTATAGTATATATACGTACATACAAGTGTCTGGAAGCCCGTGGGGGAAGCTGGACAGACTGATGGGTTACAGGAGGGTCACATGTAGGTCAGATGGGTGGGAGGACACAGATTCATCACCCAGTGATGCCTCTGGCCAGACTGGGTGCGGGCTGATGTTGCTGCCTGGTATGGACGGCTGCATTGTCCGCAGACGCTGACAGCCCCCATGGACTATCGCAAAGGGGACACCCAGAGGAGATGCATCACAAATGGGAGTGTCCCCTCCCCCTGTGGCAGATGGTCCTGGGAGGATGGTGGTCTCCCCCAGAGAGGGAACACTGTGAAGGTCTCATGTCCCCATGGCCACCAGCTGGGGTGAGATTTGCTGCCAGGCACAACCCAGCAAGGATAGGAGCGAGGGGAATGCGGAGGTGGAGGAGGAGAGAGCTCTTTTTTCATGGCTCTCTTGTGGAGCGACCTCTCCTCTGTCTTTCCCCACAGATGGAGCCTCAATTAAATTCGGAAATACATTTTTTAATAGGACTTTCACCTCAGCTCCCTCCCGGGCTATTAAAGCCATTATGGCAGAGTTAAGTAAAGAACTAGCGGCCAGGCAATAAGCTTGAGAGCCTCTGTTGCTGTCATCATATGTTTATGGCCCAAGCAATGTTTGCTTTATTAAAGATTCAGGAGCCATTTCCGAACGGCTCAGTTCTGTCCTTCCCATTAAAGATGAGGCCTTTTGTGAGCGTGGAGAAAAAGAGGAGGACTGCTCCTGAGACAGGAAAAGAATGGGATGAGCTTGTTGGGAGCGCCTGGGGGTAAAGGCAAATGGACAGAAAATAGTCCAGTATCAGACTTATGTGTCTTTGGTTCATTTGTCTACTGGTAGACAGCTGTGCTGGCATCGATGCCCTGCGTGGGTGCGCTGGGCTGGGGATCTGTGTCTGCAAGCTCAAAGGAGGGCTCTTCATATGCTGTAGGGTGTATTTGTCCCTTGTGCCCAGGAGCTGACCCACAGCTCTGGGGTAGACATGTTGGCTGCTGGTTCAGCTCAGTGCAAGTTTTGGGTTCACCAAAACATGGCTACATCCAACCATGCTGAGTGAGATCACACTTTCTGGTCTTGCTCCATGCCATGAGATGCCCCACTGAGTTCCAGGACCCTAAAAACCTACAACATGAACACCTTGCTTCACAGCATGTCTCATTGCCCCATAGACTGACCCTCTTGCCACCTTTCATGATTCCATTTCCCCATAGTATGACCCATCAACCCCAGAGCATGTCCACTTTGCTCCATAACATGACCCCCTTGCTCCATAGCACAATCTCCTTGCCCCATGGCTTGACCCACTTGCCTCCTAACATGACCCTCTTACCCCACACCATGATCCCTTTGTGCCATAGCATGTCCTTGCCTGACAGCATGGCCCTTTTGCTACACAGCACGACCCTCTTGCCTCTTAGCATGACCTGCCTTCATCACAACATGACCTCCTTGTCCTCTAACATATACAGTTTGCTCCCTAACATGACCCTAATTCACCACAACATGACCTCCTTGCCCCATAGCGTGGCTCTCTGGACCTCACTGCTTGATGTAGCCCCAGTTTGATCTACCAGTGCATCCTGCAGCTAGAAAAAGCCCTGAAAACCATTCCCCTATGCCAGTGGAGTTTGTGACATGGTAGGAATTTTACCCATCTCCAATTGCTGCCGTTTCCCAGTGACAAGACCTCGTCACTTGTCACCTCTACAAGAGGTAAAAGATGACCCATGATGCCCCAGGATTTGTCTTGATGAATTTAGCAGAGGACCAGCATCTTCCCTCATGTTCCTTTGGACCACAGGGGGATGGAGGTGACCCCAGGGTCTGCTTTTTGTCCCCAGTGGGAAGCAGCTGGGGTTGACGTGCCCTGGGGACAGCCCTGCAGCTCCCTGCTCATGACAGCTCTCCTCCTGCCCTCTCCCAGCACTATCTGGCCCTGCAGGAGGGTTCTCCCATCTCCACACTGCAGGGGACGAGAGGGGACCTTACAAATCTCAGGCAACACCTTGCCAAAGGTTTTGGATCCGCTCAGGGGAGCAAGACCTCTTGCAGCCCCAGCAGGGCTCATAGAAGAAGGCAGGGTGCTCCCAGTGCTCCCAGTAAAACATTTTCCCTTCCTTTGTAGCATGGATGGAGCTCAGAGTGCTCTACTCCATGCACAGGTGCGCTGCAATGCTTGGTTTTATTTTTTTGCATGCTTCCCCCTTCAGATTTTAGAGTTCAGAAGTGCTTCTCATGCCATGCTTCTTACTGGTCTACAGGACACCTGGTCTACAGGTGTCTACAGGGACACCCCCATTCACCCTTGGGTGGCAGCCCCAGCGGGCAGACAACGGGTTTCGGTGCTGAGATGAGTGGAGGAGCACGGACAGGGTGCTGCTGCCCTCCAGTGGGCTCAGGCTGGAAAGGGAGGAGGCAGCAGGCACCCAGCTCCACACCAGAGTGCACAGCAGGCCAGACATCACTCCCCTTTCCCAAAGCAGGAGAAAACCTGCTCTGATCCATCCTCCTACCAAGACAACCCCACTCATCTTCTCCTCACCCAGGACACATTGCAAATGGTGCTGGGCTCTTCGGAAGGGTCTGATCCTGCTAACAACAGCCTGCAGGTTGCAAATTCAGGAAAGGGAACGGGGTCATGAGAGCACCTTGTGTAGGCACAGCATCCCAGAATCAAACCACGTTGGAACCAGGGGTCATCACCAGTTGTTTTCCCTCATTTTACCCCAGTGCTGGACAGGAGCATCAATTCATTATCTGAGGAATCATTACAGGTTATGGTGTCAATGAGCCGTGCAGTAAGGAGGTAGATGTGCAGCCCCCAACAGCACGGGTACCTTCTCCTGTTAAGAGAAATGCACTCAATGGAAGGGAAAATCAAAACATCTTCCCCCCGTGACTGATACATGGGCCAGGAGATTTTCATCATTAACAAGCAGCTTGGAGAAGTGGAAAATTCAACCCCAAAGGCAGGAAACTTCTCTGAAACACCGTGTGGTTACTGGGCTTTACTTGAAGGGGTTTCCAAGATTGTGGGCACCACTGTTTTCTGTCTCAATGGGCTTAGAAATCAACAAAGGATTAAAACTCTCATTGCACCTCCTTGCTGGTCTTAAGGTGAGATGCGTTAGCTGGTCCCAAATGATGCTCAACCCAAGGAGCAACGCACACGACCTCAGCTCCTGGACCCACGTGGAGCTCCTTGCTTCTGGATGGAGGTTGGGAGAGACCTCAAATTCATAAATCTTTTTTTTTTTTTTTTTTTTTTTTGCAATGGTTCTTGTTTCCTGCCTATGTTTTCCCTCCCACCAGGATCCTTGCATCTCCTGGTCCAGATGGAAAAGAGAAGCATGGCAAAATCCAGCTCCATAGATGTTCAGTGGGGAGCACGAGGTTCTTGCTGACGGAGCACACATCATCTGCAAAGCTGTCATTAGAGGGGGAGGTGACCCTGCCTACAGCATCTTGAGCTTCCTGCTTCAGTGGTAGGTGGGAAAAGGATCTACTGCAGCAAAACAACTGTGGGTGGTTTTAAAAATCCAGTAGAACTTCATGATTTCAAAAATCTAGTAGAGCTTTGTGGTTGGTGCTGAGCACAGAAGACCTTATTAAAGGAGAAATAAGACCTTCTTGCAAAATTCAGTCCAAAAATAAGTCAGATGTTATTTTAACCCTCGCTTGGTAGACAGGAGGAGAAGCTGAGCCCAAATAGAAAAGGGACCCCAGCACCCTTAACTTGGTGTTGAAAGCACTGACCTTGGTTCATTCCCATTTCAGGGTGTTGGAACCCAGCTCTGTGTCTCAGTTCTGAGTTACTCTGTCCTTTCACCTCCTGTGGGGTGCACTGGGGTGTACGCTCCTGGATGGACTCAGTTGTGGGGCTGGATCACGGGTTTGGGCTTGGTCACCCTCCAGTGACTTCCTCCTCCAGCTGGACGGTGAATGATGCCTCCATCCTCAATGGTGTGCTCTTCAAAAACAGGAACGCTGACTTTGAAGCAAAGGTGACTTTCTTGAATGGTTTCCTTTTTTGTTCAGGACTAAAGCCCCCAAGGGATCCAATCTGAGCCTCACTGACCCCACACCTTGCCTTACTTCACTCAATAGCTTGTGTGACAAACCCACCAGCTCCCCTACAAGCACGCTGGAGACAGATGACGGCTCACCAAAGGCTGCTGGACCAATCTGGATGCTTCATAGACTGGTTTGCCCTGGATCGGTTCATCCTAGAGCCAAACCACCTCTCCAGATTTACACGAAACTGTCCCCAAACTGAGCCATTCAAGCCAACCTAGGGCTTAATGCCCCACAACTAGTGCACCCAGTGCACCTACAATGAGCGAAAGATACAAGTTATGAAGTGTTTTCAAATCAGTGCTTTTTAATCCATAAAAGGTGAGAGTCCATGTACAAATTAAAAAAAAAAAAAGAAGACAACAAAACAACCCCACTGCTGTTAGGAGAAACATCCAACTTGCACGAAACGCAACCCCTCCAGCAACACCAACGGAAGGGTTGGGTGATGCGGGAGGAACCACGATGCCCACGTTTCTTTTAAATAAATACATCTCTAGCTCCAAGACATTTAGGTGTTTAGGATGCGTTAATGGCAAGGCAGCCATTTTCCATAAATCTCACCGCTCCTGCGACGAGCAGCTGGTAAGATTATGCAGAAAATCTGCCTGCAGCAGATGGCCTCGTGGTGGCAGCCAGACCCGTAATCCTGTCTGACGATGTCTAGGTCTCGCATCGCACAAACGGAGAGGATTCTCGATAAGGAAGGCAGAGCTAGAAGCCCTCCTCCAGTTCTCCTTAAATAAAACCAGAGCTGAAAGCTTGGCACGTGGGCACTGAGTCACTGAGGGGAAATGGAGGTAGAACCTCGGGGGATGCTATCGCGGAGACGTCCCGCTACCAACTCGCTCTTGGGTTTCATGAAGCTCTCGCTACAAATTTATCACGACTTAAAAAGTACAAAAATACAATTGCATCTCTGAAGGGTATTTTATACCTACCAAGATCATCCGAGCACTCAAGACCAGACAGTTCTTTAGCTTTCAGGAAAATAATGCACGAGGCAGAAATGGGATTGTGAAAATTTTGCCGATATATCTAGTGTGTATTTGGAGTCTCCCTGCATTTCCAGTACAATTACCAAGATGCATGTATCCATCAGGCCAGCTCCAGTATGAATGCTGACAGCACAGTGTTAGGGTATTAGCAACGTGTGCAAGATCCAATTCTAGCACAAATTTAGTAGTTTAATAATCTAGAGGAGCTATCTTCCTGGAATTTTAATCTCATACCAAGTAAGAAACAAGGCTCTTAGCTATTAATCTACTCACATATTTAGGGCAATCCACCTCTACTGATTAAAAAAACGAGACAACAAATGCACCTTAAGCTTTTCCCTTTTCTTTCAAAGAAGCAAGCTGTGCAGCCAGGCTGCGTTTGCTGGGCAAACCTGAGTCCCCATTTAAAAAAATAGAACCTGCACAAGTGCTCCAATTCAGCATGGCACGAACCCATGCTCTTACTGCTATCTGAGCTGGCTCAGATGTGATCAATCATATACTATTCGCAAAACTCAAGGGAATGTGTAGCCCAAAATCTATCTCCCTGCTGATGATCGGATGGAAGACCCAATACATCACCATCAGATGATGGGGACGTGATCAACCCCATCCTAGCTCGCTGGGACAGCCCTAAGCTGTATCACAGCACTGATGTGCAGCTCGGGGCTGCCTAACACAGGCAGGTCTGCACTGGACCCCAAAACATCATTGATGCACATCACTTGTGTCTGAGCAAAACCCTCTTCTTAAAATACAGGGAAGTCGAACATGATTTCCATCTGCCCTGATGGGTTTTGTTAATGTGGGGCTCACAAAACTGAAACCCTCTCCATCTTCTGGATGCTCCTGAACAACTCGGCTCCACCGGCAGCAAGCAGCACGGCGATGGTGCTGCCTTCTACCTTGCAGAGAAAGCCTGAGAGACACTAGAGAAGGTTACAGCTTTTGCTTTTATGGCTGGGCTTGGTTTGGCTGCTCCTCGAGCTGAGCAGAAGACACAAACCAGTCCCTTCTTTCTACCAAAGCACAGCTCCCCCCAACCCCTTAAGAGCAAAATAATAATAATAATAAATCAGTGTTTCCCCATAGAGTTTAACACAAGAGATGGAGGGGTCGGGCGATCAGCAGCGACAGGGGTTGCACATCCCTCACATCTTCGGAGAGGATCCGACCAGCGGTGCTTCCCCGGGGGTGGGGGGGGGTGGTCCCAGCATCCTCTGCACCAGGGATGCTCCATGTGGCCACGACACCAGCGCAGCCCGGAGAGGCCATCAGAGCTCGTGAGGATCAAGGGGCAGCCAGCCCCAGAGCTCACCAGACACAACCTAGCCTCAGTACATGGCCTCGTTGTCTCCCACAGCGGTGAAGGGGATGCTGTAAGTGCTGTTCTTGCTCCGCTTGCTCTTCTTGTTCCAGACCAGCAGCGTGCTGGCGCTTTTGCTGTTCATCAGGCTCTTCCGGCTGTTCTCCTTGTTGCTTTTCAGCAGCCCGCTGCCTGATGACATCGCCGCTGCTTTCTTCTCTACCTGTTTGGGGAGTAGAGATGAGTAAAGGGAAGGCAGCACCAAGGGTGCAAAACATGATGCTTGGCCTCAGTTCTGCCCCAGGGCACTGGGAAACCTCTGTCTGCTGCAGAGCAGCTTGCTTTGCTCGAAGCTAAGAGCAAAATGGAAAAGCTTTCCATCCCTGGAAGCTGAGACTGCAAGCTAACCTGCTGCACACTGGAGACAGAGCAAAACCTTAAGCAGACCATAGCCCACCTCTCCCCTCAAGAGCTGCAGTTTCCCACCCAAGGCTCAGGATGTGACTTACAGCTTTTGGCCCCTCTGAGCCCTGCAGGGTTATCACCCCGATCTCCACGCCCTCCTCCCCGGTGCTCTTCAGCAGCTGCACCACCTCGGCGTGCTTGGACCACCTGCAATCCTTGCCATTCACCGAGATGATGTAGTCACCCTCCTTCAGCCCAGCTTCCTGAGAAGAAAAAGAGAGGATTCACCTATTTTTGCTCAAGGATGATGCAGCACGAAGTCTGCTTGTTTTCCTCCCCATCCAGCAGGTCCCAATCCTGCAGAGATATAAGATATGGGGATGGCGAGGGTATGTCCTACAGCATGAAATATTCAAAGTCATCATCCCAATGATTTTACATTTATATATACACTTTTATATTTATTATATACACTTTGTAGAGTGCTTGCAAAGGGGGGATGATCACATAATATGGATTTCTTTTTCAGCTGCCAGTGATGGCCACGCTCAGTATCCAGCATGCAATCAACTCCCAAGCTCTGTGACAGGGGCAGATCCAACTTGGACTTGCTGAAAAAGGTTAAATCCTATAGGTCTCTAGAAAACAAGAATCAGCACCTACAAGCCTCACTCCTTCAGAAAACAGAGCAGGCTCAGCAAGGTCCCATGGATCCATAGCATGGGACCACAGCACTCAGGCTGGGGATGTGGGGACGTTACAGCCAGGAGTGACCCAGAGCAAGGACACGCTGGCCCAAATGCAAAGGAGGTTCAGTAACTTGTCCACACGGTGACACTCACATTTTGGCATCTATCTGGAGTGCAGTCTCCTCCCAGCTCAGTGCAATGCGTGTTAGCAGCCTAGGGTACACACTGTGGTTCAGATCTGCTTTAAAAAGCTTTCAGTCCCCCCAAAAGGGATGCGATCCTGCTGCTAGGGAGCCTGTTGTTATGGAGATGCTGGGATCTGGGCGGCACAGAGGATGCGGCACAGTGCTGAGGGACTGGGGGGACCTCTTGGGCATCCCACCAGGATGCTCCAGTAAGCTGGAAAGCAACTCCTGACCCACTAGAAAACCCACACGAGTTTTCAGCCATAATTTCTGTTTGTCAGATTGTTTCATTCAACTTCACACCCCCAAACAGGGAGTCCCCCCACCTCCAGCACCCCACGAGGGCAGTGGGGCTCAGGGTACTCACGGCAGCACAGCCCCCCGGGATGACACCGGCGATGAGGACAGGGGAGTCTCCTCGCAGCGTGAACCCAAAGCCATTCTCTCCTCTCATCAGATGGACTCTCCGCACTGGGTACCACTTGTTTTTGGCCGAGAAAACCGAGAGGGGTCCCTGGGGTAAAGCAGAAACAAGGAGAGCACCTTTAGGTGCAGCCTTTGATGAAGACAGAGCAAGAAAACCTTTTTGTATTTCTTTGAGGATTCAGTTTTGAGCCTGCTCAGTGTTTTACCCTGCCTTCACGTCCAAAAACCCAGCACATCTATGCACAATAAAGCTAGGGGAGCTAACAGCACTTGTAAGATAGCTTTATGAGCAGCAGTACAGATTTATGCAAGTTGGAAAGGACCTCAGAAGGACCTCAGTCCTCCTTTCTTGTTCTCCTAGAAGCAGTTTAGGTCAGGACATCCTCCCTGCAAGGCAGGAGGAGAAGGGCTTGCCAAGGTCAGGGAGATGGCACCATTTCAGACATTGCAATCCTTGAGCAAATGAAACAGAAAGCTCCAGTGCAGAGCTGGCTCCTTAATTCTCCTCTCCTGGAAATAAAATCCCAAAGAAGAGAGGAAGGGGGTGAAATTTTCATCCCAGTCTGGCTCTGTGAGACAGAGACTCAAAACATGACAAAAGAGACAAAATCTCATTGACCTGCAGGTAAATGACCTATGAATATCCTGCAAATATCCCNTGAGAGGGGTGAAGTTTTCATCCCAGTCTGGCTCTGGGAGATAGAGTCAGACTGGGGTGGACAGCAGTAGGNACAAAATCTCATTGACCTGCAGGTAAATGACCTATGAATATCCTGCAAATATCCCCTGCAAATATCCCCTTTGTAAGAAACTGAGCTGTCTCTGTGAGACAGAGCCAGACTGGGGTGGACAGCAGTAGGGCACAAGGCATTGGGATGGGTCACATTTTCATGGTCAGACCACTCCAAAAACCTTTCCTATTCTCCCAGAAGCAGGATATACCTGCCTGTCTTCCACTCAGGTTGTCCAAAAGCAGAACCAACCCAACCTCTCCCCAGGGTGCTACACGGGCTTGGGGTGCCTGGGGGACAGGGACACTGCAGTCACCACAGCCTCAAAGCTCAGCCCTACTCCCCAGGACCCCATAAATCCAAGGAAGGCTTGGATAAGGATCTGGTGGGATTTTCTTAGTGCTTCCCAGCTGGTCACCATCACATATCTAAGATAGAGCAGCATTTCCCTGGGAGATAACACCACCCTCAACCTGCTCTGCTCCCTGAAAAATCTTCCACTAAATGGTCCCTTTGGTCCTTTTTGGACCAAAACCCACCCCAGACACCCATGCCTGCTTCCCCGTGCACCAGAGGAGCTTCACATTGAAGTTCAAGGTGGATTTTTGCATCAGGCTCGACCCATTTAGGTCTTGCACCGACAGATCCGTGCCCTCCCAGCCTTTCTCCTGCCTGAGTCCTGTCTGCAAGGAAGTGTCTCATCCTTCTCACAGAGCACCAGGAGGAAGGAAAGCAGACAAGCAGAGCATGCAGGGGAAGAGGTGACATTTGCAACCCGTCTCGCAGCTGTACCTACCAGCCTGTGGAAGAGATCGGTCACCTTCACCTGGGAGAAGTTGGGCGATTTGATCTCCGGCTTCTGATGCGTTTTGGCTAGTGGAAGGGTGAGAAAAGCACATTCATCAGGTCAGGTAGGAGCAAAGCTGTAGCTGCTGCCTCTTCATCCTGCTCCCCACGTAGCGATGGTGCAACCCATAAAAACCCACAGCCCCTACTCCCACCAGCGACACCCCGAAAATCACTTACGGTGAATATCCGGAGCATCTCCAGTTTCAAAAAAGTCCTCCTCGTGGTCGATTTCTGAATATTTGCTCAGCGAACGCTTGTGGGCAAAGGAGAGGACCTCCTGGAGGATGTCCATCTTCCGCAGGATCTTGCACAAGCCGTGGATCCTCATGGCTTCCTCGTGCTTCATGATGGCTTTCTTTAGGTGAGCTTTGCCTACGGGAAGCGGAGAGATGGCAGCTCAACCGTTCGGCACTGAGTTCTGAGCCCAGGCTCTCTCGTTCGCTCCGCTGCCCACGGATTAAAGCAGCCTCCGCGGCTGTGTCACCCGACGTGACTCAGGGACGGCCCCGTCACGTTTGCAGCCTGCCAACGGGCGCTAAATGGAGTAGGTCCCAGCCGTCAGCTCAAGCCCCCAATGGAGGGCTGCAAAGGGACCTTGAAGGGTGACCTACTTCACTCCCCCGATGCTGGAGATGGGCTGGCAGATGTTCCCAAAAAATTGCTGGTGGAGATGCTGCCGTCACCCGGAGAGGGAGGCTGGCACCAGGCTCCGCCGCCCCCGAAGTTCCTCCTATCGCTTAACCTAAATCTCCGCAAATTAACTTCTCTCCATCGCCTCGTGTCCCTGGTGGGCACAGAGGACAACTGAGCCCTGTCCTCCTGGTGACAGGAGCTTCGGGGAGATCTGCTGCAGTTCCCTGTTTTCTAGGCTAAGCACAGCCTTCGCCGTGCCCTGCAGATCCTTTCCACTCTCTCCAGTGCCCTTTTGCACTGTCTCAGTCGGCCTTCGAGGTGTTTTCACCTTTGTGAAAACAAATGGTGAAAAGAGAGCAGCCAAAACATGACAAAAGAGACAAAATCTCATTGACCTGCAGATAAATGACCTATGAATATCCTGCAAATATCCCCTTTGTAAAAAACTGAGCTGAAGGACCACGTATCCAACACTAAACTAGAGAAAAAGATAAAGATATATATAGAGATGTATCATAGAAACACATGTGCTTGCAGCACTTCCATTTTTAGGACACACGGTGGCAACATAAGCCAGGGAGATGATGGAGTTTGCTCTAAGTGAGAGGGACCACAGGCTGAAGACCTCTGCTTTGTGCAAGATGTCGCAATCAAGGAAAGATTTTGAGGCTGGATGAAAAACAGAGAGGAAGAGACTCTCCAAAGTAATTTTATCTGATGCATCAATCATATTCTATCTAAGCACCCACAGCCAGCCTCACTCCTGGGCAAGAAAATGCTCCAGTAAGTAGGTTTTGATGACTTATCACTAACTCCTGCTGTTTACACTGATGAGCAAGTGGACAAGAGATCATGGAAAATACAGGTCGAGCTCCAAGCAAGCTTTTGGCTCCAGTTTATTGAAGATGGTGGAACAGAACACAGTGTTCTAAGACCATGAGACAAGAGAAGGGAAAAAAATATCCTTCCAGGGAGATGGTTATAAGCTGCAAGTTTCTTCCCTTCCTACAGGCCAAAATTAGAGCTGAGGTTGGTGTCTGCACATTACTTTTTCACAAGCCAACACTGAATGGAGACTGTTGGGAAAAAGAAGACCAAGAGGCAGCTTGTGGAGGAGGCAAGCAGAAGATGACACCCCAGAAGCAGGGCACTGAGCTTGCTCTCGCTTCTGCCTCTTTGCTAAAACACGACTTCAGCTGAATAAGCAATGCTCTGTCTCTTACCTGAAGCTGAAAATCCGCGTGGGAGGAAGCTCTCGTCTCCCAGGCCTTTTGATGCAGCAAAAAAAAAAAAAGCCACCCTCAGCCTTCCCTGCTTCTCCTTGTCAAGCCAAGGCAGCTACAAGCCCAAGCCAAGCTCCCTGCAGAAGCTCCAGGTCCCTGTGGATTTCTCTGTGCTGTGTTGCGTGACGTTACCTGGCTCAAGTGCCTGGGGTTCTACTGTTAAATTTGGCCAGATGTGTCGATACAAGCACTGTGAGTTGTCCTCAACACCTTAATAGAGAGCCAGAATGCCATCCTGCCTTCCCCGGAGAGGCTCTTCTCAACAAAAGGTGTTTTTTGCATAGAGAGGTCCCACAGAAGCTCATTCCACCTTTATGAACACCATCCCCATGGGGATTCGGGGTTTCATCCCCCAAACCTTTGGCTTTGCCCCTATGGATGTGCTCACCCAGCTTCCTTCTCTCCTCAGGATCCTGCAGTAGGACACAAAGCGACGGTCCCTCGGGCATGGTGACGTGGAACTGCAGAAAAGCCTTCTCGTGCTCCAGCAGCTCAACATCAGATGCCGCTGAGAGATCCAAAGGGGAGGGGGATGCAGAGAAAAGTCAGGACACTGTTTCAAGCACGGCACCAGGCTCCATTTTTACACCACTATTTCCATCCCGAGCTGTTTCTTATCTCCTTGGGTCATATGGCAGACTCCTCTCCTGGGCACAAGCAACCAAGAGATCCCCACAGACTTGCTGGCCAAATTGTAGGAATATCAAAGCCCCATGACCAGCCCTTATGAGGACAGGCAAAGACCTCCAAAACTTCAGGGGTGAGCTTTGCCTTGTAATCTCATGCAAACCTGGCTCCATCACTGTCCTCTGCCATTTCTGCCTTCAACCCCACAGCATCCCACCGTCTCTCATCTCCACCCCAGCAGCTCTCCTTGCTCAATTCTGCAATGTACAAGCCCAGCAGCTCAATGATCTCAAGCCCTGCAACACCCTCAGGCTCATGGCAGTGCTGTGAGTGCTACTTCTGGCCAAAAAGATGAACCTACCCTTGAAGAAGACCTTCAGAAGCCATCCAGCTCTGTCCTCAATCCCATCACATGGTGGCTTGAACACCACAGGTCCCTGCGTGCATCAGCTGCCCGCCCCCAAACCCTCAGCCTGACCCAAAATCGCTTGTATGGGGCCATGGTGACAGCACAGATGGAGATTACGGGTTGCATCTTGCTTCCACACTCCAGCTGGCTCCCAAGAGCCACGTCACCCAGCTCGGGTACAGCCATGTTGCACAAAGGACAGCCAGCTACAAGGCTGGCAATTAAATTCAAGTAGTCAAGGGATTTCTTAGTTTGGGGGAGTTTATTTTTGTTTTTAATGAAGCCATTGGCAGGTCCAACACATGGACTGGTGGCTTTGGAGGCTGCTTGGCTGAGGACATACACCCAGCCCCAAGGTGAACACCATGTGACAACCCTACAGACCTCTTGGAAGGACTTTGCAAGTATCATGCAAGACAGGAAAAGGAATAAGGGAGACATCTGCCTTGTGCATGACTCACTGAATCAATCAGCATGATTAACAGTTCAGAGCATCCAAAAAGCTCTAGGTTTGGGATCCTGGGCAAGCTTCCTTTCCACTCTTTCTCACAATACCTCCCCAACACCAGGCTGCTACACAGACTCAGAGAATTTATAGGTTGAAGATGACCTCTAAGATCACCAAGACATGAAGACAGCACTTGGCTGAGAAGCCACAGCACTCACCTGGGCAGTCACAGAGAGCGACGGCAGCGAAGTAGTGGGAGAGGGCTTTGAAATGCTCTGACTTGACATGGACCATGGTGGTCCATGAGAAGGGAACATAATCCTTCACGTGGGCCTGGGTCATTGTCTGGTGCACCAGTGAGTAGACATCTTGCACCTGTGGGTGTCAGAGCACAACTGGATGATGCATAGGCTGGAATCTAGCATGTCCTTTGGGTGGCAGTGACAACATGCTGTCACCCTTCTTAAGGGCTCTGGGGACCTTTCTGGGGTGCCCTTACCCTGGCTGCCTCCTGGGCAAGCTGCAGCCATGTGAGGAAGTCTTTCTGGGCATGCAGCAAGGTCACCTTCTCGAAGATGCACTCCTGGACCTGGGCAACCATCAGCCTCACCAGCATGTTGAGGGAAGCAGTGCTCATATCCAGGCTGGGAGCATTGGAGAAGTTTTCCTTCAAGTAGTTAAAGGCACCTGTACAAGGGAGAAGATGCTGTTGGGCTTACAAGTGAGGACAGTTTGGAACATGAAGGTTTCTCTGTGAAAGGCTTCAGAAGGTTTCTCCATGCCCGAGCACAGGTATCCACCCAGAGAAGTTGTGGTGGAGTTTCCTCCTTGGAGATGCTCAAAGCCACCTGGACATGGTCCTGGGCAAGCTGCTCTATGTGGTCTTGCTTGAGTTAGAGGGACTGGACCAGATGGACCCAGAGGTCCCTTCCAACCTCAGCCATTCTGGGATTTTGTGAGTGGTGCAGGAGAGCAGCCACCAAGAGCAGCACCAGGATGCTCACCCAGATGGGCTGTGCATCTCAAATATCTCATCATAACAGGAAGCACAATGGCAAGGAAAAAGCTCTAGGGGTGCTACATTGCTCTCTAACCCATCGCTGTCCCTGAAGCTTTCTTCTCAAAAGCCTTGGGTGACAGCAATCCCTTGGAGACTCTCACATCTCTCTTTGCACAACTGCTCCCTCCCTTTCTTCACATTCCTGCCCTAAAGAAACATTATCCCCATTCCAACCACTGCCCAGAGGTGGGCAAGGAAATAAGGGAAGGGAAACCCACGTACCGGCTGCCTTCTGAAAGGCATCAATAGCTTGGTTGAGCCCTGGCAGGGAGGCACGGTCCTGCCGTGCCCCGATCTGGGTGTGCAGGGCTCCGATGTTGAAGAGGACACTGCCTTTCTCAAAGGCCAGCGCCCGCTGGTGGGATGGGACTCCTGTCAGTGAGTCGTACCTGGAGAAGGGAAGAGTCAGAAGGGAAGGGAGCATCATGGCCATCGCTCATTGCTCCCACTTGAGAAAAAGCCTCAAGGAATTTTTGCATTTTGCACAGGCTCACTTCCCACCACCGTGCACCCCCAGAGTCCCACTTTCCCTGTATCCTTCCGCAGATGCACCCAAGGCAACACCATCAAGCCAAAAGCAAGAAGGAAACCCAACTTTTGGCGTTGGCTGCTTTGTGATGGAGCTCTGAGGAAGGATGAACTCAGAGGAAAAGCCGGCACTGTGGAGGAAGCCTGATCCTGCTTCCCTCCCCACTCCCTGTTTAGCAACGATGCGTGGGTAGGATGGGAAGAGCTGCACCAACCAGTGGAAGAAGACACCCAGGCTTTTGCTGGGAGGGAAGAAGCGGCTGTCGAGGAAGTAGAGTTGGTTGTAATACTCCATGAGGAGCTCGAGCCCGGCCTCGTTCCTGCTGGGAGTACGCATTGCCTGTGGGGATGGGAGAGAACGAAGAGACACATTGGGGGGAAGAAAGGAAAACATAAGGGAAAAATGATATTTATGGAGCTGCACATGCTGGCCAAGCCTATGGGCTACAGCCCAGGTGGGAGAAATCCCATCCAAAAGGCTTTTGGGGGCAGGTTTGCAGGGGATGGGGAACAGCCTGGAGCTGAATCCCTCCAGATCACCCTAACACATGCAGGCAAGGGGCAAGGTTATATAAATGCTGGCAAAGAAGCTTTCTTTCTGTAGCTTCTCTGCTTCTCAGCAGGTTGAAAAGAGGCAAGTCCTCATGCAACTTGTGATACGGGAAAGGCTGGGGAGCCACTAAGTTGGGGCACTCGGATCAGAGCCAGCAGCCTGGGAGCAAAGGATGAGCCAGCCATGCTGGTGGCAACGCTCATCTAAACCAAGCTGGGATTTGATTTTTTTTTAAGAGAGACACTCATGCAAAGTCTGATGGAATTAGCAGCATGGAAGAAATACGATTTTTTCTCGTAATAGATAAATCTTTGGGCTTTTGACTCGACACAAAGAATGCCAGAGCTCTCCTAGTTTCAGTCACGAGTCTTTTCCCAGCTTGTGGCTTTCCAGGGCACCACTCCCACAGCCCATAGGGCAGGATCAGGACCTTCATAAAGCCTGGGAAAGCCTTTTCTTTTCACTCTTAAGATCAAAGCCTCGTGGCAAGGCAAAACTCAGGTTACTTATAAGAGCTGCTTTGTAGGAGAGGATAAAGTTCACCTTCACCGGATTGTTCTACACTTCCTCTTCTCCAAGCACTACGCTGCGTGTTAGCTAGAGAGAGAGCAGTCATTTAGCCTTGCCAGGGGTGAACTATTCATAAAACAACAATCATGGATGGCACGGTATTTTTACTGCTGTTCATTCTAGGTTATCAGGTCACTAAAGGACTCTATTACAGGGACAGAAAACAACTACTGAAAGATCTGTAATATTTTGTAATCCGTAAACCAAAGCCAGGGTGCTCTATGCATGCTGCAGCACCCTGAGACATGAGGACAAGGGTGCAGTTTGGAGGGAGCACAAAGGGATCCAGAGCAAAATACAGCACCTCCAAGTGGCATTTCTCAACAAGCCAAAGGAAGACTTTGCACCTTGAGGGACACCAACCTGCCGCAACTCCATGAACTCTTTGATTTCTTTTTCAAACAAGACACCCTCCTCTCCATAGTGTTCGCTGATGAAATCCTGGATGGGGGAAAAAAAAATAAAATCCTGAATAACCCTTGGAAAAAGGTGTTCAAGATTTAAAGAGTGTCTTGCCAGCTCTCCCTACAAGAAAACTTGCACCATAGAAAGTGATACCCTCCCCACCCAGCTCCTGCTCTCCTCCCCAGGGGAAAACATACTCATTTCCCCATTGCTTCAGACCCCATCTCCCTTTTTCCTTGTGTGCACCTCTTTCACCTACATATATATTTTTTTGCAATTGTTCCAACATGAAAAACATTTGCAGCTGCTGTGGCACCTCCTCTATGGCTCCCAACCATGTCCATGTGTAGAAACATCCCCAAAGTGCAAGCCTGCTCCCCTCGGTCTGTCTTCACTGCATCACAGCTGCAAAAAACCCAGTGTTCACCTTGAGTGGTATCAGCAAATCCAGCTCCTTCGTCTCCTTCAGGCCCAAAGGAATCATGGGGACGCTGATGGACTCACTGGAAGGAAACAACAACCCCATTGGAGGCTGGTTTTTTTGAAGGGTAAAACTAGAAGAGAACCCAATTCTGCCCAGCAGAAGGATGCGCTTTGCACTGAGATACACGCAGGAAACATGCTGATAACCTGAAATCTGCCATATCACTTAAATTTCTGTTTTTATCTCTAGCAAATGCAACAGCACCCACACTGGGCTGCAATGACGAAGCTGCTTTAATTAACAGCCCTTGAGAAACGGGTGTGATACGGGCACAGGTCATGGATTCACGAGCTCCTACGTGCTTATCTGGGCTTTGTCGCTGATAAGGACTGGCTCAGGAGTGCAGCAGATATTGAAATTTGCTGCCTCTATTAAAAGCAGTTGGCTATTAATAGCTCTTATCGCACAGCCAGGTCGATACCATAAAATGCTGAAGATTAGGATGACATTGGTAACACCCAGCTGGGAGTGGTTTGTTTTTCAACATTAAAACAGAATGTTTGCGCAGAACTGAGGAAGGAGCTGCAGGACAGCCAGGAAGGACCATCTTTTGGGGGATTTTGTTGCTATTTTGATTACTTTTCTGCTGCCAAGAAGTAAAGAAACGGTCTTTGAAGGCCTTGAGCATGCAGAAAGTTATGGTCCTGTTGCTCTGCAAAGAGCCCCCAAACTGGTCCCATCTTCTGGCTCCTGTATACAAATTGGAGGTGAGAACTTCTAGTGGCATCACAGCTTGCACTGGGCTCCCCAAAGGCAAAGAGGAAGGCAGGTCAGGCAGGATCAGGCCCTCAACAGAACAGGTTTGCACAACAGCCTTGCCTCATTATCTTCTGAAACTGCACATTAGCAGAAACATGAATTAGCACATCACAGACCAAGGAGGGTAAAACTGGGGAGCAGGGGTTGCACCCACATTTTGGTCTATTCATATTCACTGAATAAACAGCTTCAAGAGCTATAATTAGTGCAGAAAAGCCATTATTGCTCATTCTCTAACAAGATTTCCACTTGAATCCAACGCCCAGAGCAAACAAAGGGGCTTTTGTTTGGCCTGGGCAGGGTTTTGGGGTTTCTGTTGTTGTTTCCTTTCTGAACCAAGACAAACAAAGGTGGGTGAGCTGAGCATCACTGTTAGGGCAATAACAATATTGCTAGTAATATTTTGCCTAGAGCAGCCCAGGATATTCTCTCCATAGTAAAGCCAGCCCTTGCTCTCTGCAACCCTAATACATCAATCACACATCCAGATTGTCCTCGTTCTGCATTTAGCATCACTGCAGCAAACAGGATGGAGGCACTGCTGCTGTCTGCACCTCCTTCTGTCCCTAGCAGAAGAACAATTCTTCCCAGGGAAGACCAGGCACTGAGCAAAGCACATGGATGCATGGACACCATCCAGCTGCCATGCAGCTGTTTAGAACAGGGAAGGAACATCTGTAGCTCCACCTCAGGAAGACGGGAAAAAACCTAATACCCCTGTGCTTTTCCAGAAAGCACACAAGGATCAGCCAGAACAAGAAGTTGGGCACCTGGGCAGCCACAGTTTTAATCGCTTCTGTTAAATATCCTGCTGGAAATCAACATGCTCTGGGGGGATGCTCAGAACAAAGGGATGAAGTTAAGGTTGATGGTTGTTTCTGCTCTACTCCTCCTGCTCTGGAACACCAGAATCCAAAGGACACCACCATCGACGTCCAAACACCCCCTAAAGGATCTGCTGAGAAAGGCACTGAGTTTATCTCCTTGCAGTTTCATAGATAAAGCATGGATGTTTTCTGCTTGAAAAACAGTTTCTGGCCAATCTGTCCCATGTCCCAGTCTTCTATTCTCCAGCCACCACTGAACAAACCCGCTACCTCTCATTCTGGTAGACATCCATGCAGCTGTTGAGCTCCTCCAGCTCCTCCTTCAGCAGCTGTAGGTTGGAGTTCACGTAGCTCAGCTCCAAAGCGACTGTCTCCTTGACCTTGTGGTTACTGGTGGCTCTGCAAGACAGCACTGCATGGGTCAAACCTCCCTGTAAAAGCCTGGCTGCATCAAGAAACAGTTATTAGGTTATGTGGTGGCACAATACCATCACTTCTCTGTCACATGCATCCATTCTTTGCGGCCAGCCTTTATAGCTGGCAGTTCCCATCCAACTCTTCATAAAGCAGAGAAAAAAAAATTGCATTTTTTTGTGGTTGCCTATTCCATTTCTCCCCAGAGCAATCTATACAAACTGTATCCTCACCCAATCCCCTGTCCATGCTCCCACCTCTATCATATTTTCATACGTGGTTATGAGCACCCTAAGTGGTCGCCCACACCAAATGAAAGCTGTGCTTTACGCTTAGACCTCAACTTCAGGAGGAAAAACTTCTTCCTGGGTGCAAATAACCATTGTGCAAGAGCCAGGTCTGCTGTGCTCACCCACCAGCAGGACCTGACCCTGCCCTCCCTCCCCTCTTGTGCATGTCAGGAGATGTAAACACCAAGGATTGATTTCAGCTGCAGCAAGCCGCCTGCTCTCAGCAAAGCAAACTCCCAGGCTGATTATACCTTCCTTATCTCCTCCAAAGGAAAGCAGGGAGAGATAACCCAGCGGCCAAGCAGAGCCAATAGCACGCAACTGTTGGCTGAAAGGGACGCTGACTGCTTGCCCTAAATCACACCAAGCCCCAGTGGGATGCAGTAAAAACACCACGTGCAAGAGCTCTGCTTGGCCAGGGCAACGCTTTCCCCCAGCTTCACAAAGCACGCTGCTTTTATTTTTTCTTGACACCATCCTTTAGGGCCCTTGCCCTGATCTGGCTATAAGAAGCTACACTGCTTTTCTTTTAGGATGACTTCAGTGTCTCCTCCCCTGCACCTCCTTTGCTGACATTTCCCAAGACTAATTTTTTTTTATTATTATTTTAAACAAACAAAGCAGAAGCAGAGCCAAAGATCTGTGCACCCACTTCCATTTAAACATCCTTTGGCATTTCTACAATTCCCCACACAGCAACCCCCTTTTTTCTCATTCATTCCCATTCACCAGTACTGTGCCATCATTTAAGTCTTCCATGGATGACATCAGTTCCAGAACAGAGGTACTGTGCTGCTTTCACTAATTTTCACCCAAACAAAGCAGAACATTTTCCCATTATTGCTATCACTTGAGAACAGATTTATTTTTCTCCTTAAGTTGCAATAGTTGATTTGTGCTGATTCTCACCCCAGTGACACCAGAGTCACATTTGCACGCACATGATGTATTTCTGGATGATGCTTTCACTCCTGCTCTGCAGCAGCAAAGACATCTCAGCCTGCAAACCTGATTGTTACACACATATGAGCTTCTCCAGAACCTCCAAAACAGTTTTGTTTGCCACCGGGTTCAGAATGAACATTTTAAAGCCTCGTGTTGCTTTGAGGCACTTTGCACCCCACAAGTGCTTTCTGCAGCACAGCCCCTCTCACAGAGGTAATTTTGGGAAGCAAATTGTTTACCAATGGCACAGTTTGCCAGGAGCAAATCTGTGCTGATGGAGGCTTTTGTAATTTCAGGAGCAGGTGTTGATCTCTGTATGAGCACAGGGAGTGAAATCATCAGCTGTTTGCTTAGCTAATGTTGAACAAAGATTTGAGTTACTTTGAAAAAATTGGTTTACTGGCGACACCTTTATCTTCCCTGATTGCTTCAGTGCACCCCATTATATGAAAAAGAAAGGAAAGAGTTTCCTCTGCTCATTTATTTATCCAGCAAACAAATCCCCTTGCACTCCCGAGCAAACATCACGTGCATTTTTCCAACGTCCCATTCATAGCAGCTTCTCCAGGAAAGGGGAGTGATATGTTGAACAGAACAGCTTAGGAGATTGCTTTCTTTTAAAGCATTGAGGTTTGTGGGGCTTTTAAAAAGTTGGGAGTGGAGAGGAACAGGAAAACTATGCTCTGGACTGGGCACAGCACTGCTTTTTCTTTGCATTTTGGAAATATTAGGTTGGTACTAAAGGCAATTTCTCACTGCATCTCAGATCTAAAGAAGGTTATTGCTCAAAACCTGTTTTAACTTTCCTTCCGAGCCTTTAGTTTCAGACACAACCTTCATTTCTTCCCCCTCCAGGATTTAAAAACCCTGAAAGCCCCCCCATGACCCTGTACCAGTGGCAAACTGGGACTTGAGGGAGGGAGGGAGGAAACATCGCTGCTACCAAAGCACATTCAAACTGCTGATCTAGCAAAAAATAAAATAAAAAACAATCCCATCAGTGCATTTTGCCTCTGCCCTGGAGGAAAACAATCCCTCCCTGGACAAGTAATTAAGATGGCTTTTGCATCACATTTTTGCTCACTCCCTGGTGAGGGAGGAGGCAGAGCAGCTCTGATGCACCCTCTTCACAGCAAAACCATGGCTGGGCACATTCCTGCTGAGGCAGCACATTTCCATGGATTTTTCTTTTTAAATAACAAAAGAGGAGTCACGTGGTGTGGCACACATGGAGATTTCAAGACCATTTTAATTAGATGAGTTATGGTCTTTCAGGGGCTTGAACCCCATCATCCCCAAGATCCCATCTTCCAGGGCATTCCTGCTGTCCTCATCCAGCTGTCAAACCCCAATTTCTTCCCGTGGTTTGAAGAGTGCACACATCACTGACATTAAATCATTCAAATTTGAAAGCAGAAAGTGTTTATTTTAATGGAAAAGGTGGGAGGAACACCAAACTTGCAAGATAAGCAGGAAAAGAGCCTATCTTATAAAAGAAAACATCTTAACAAGCCTTCCCCCATGCTCAGATTTACTACAGGAACTCGATACACACATAAAAGCTATAAAGGAGGTCACCCACAGGTTAAAAGACGGCATCTGTTTAAAACTAAATCAATCAAGTAACATCAGGCTATTGCATCATGATCTCACCATGATCACTATTCAGGAACAGCAGTAATGTGCTGGACCAGCTGCAGCCTGAAAGCCATCAGTTTTTTTGCACCATCCCATACATGCACCCTCCCAGCAGGATGGAGAGCTGCTGGGCTGGGTCTATACACAGAGACATGCTTGAATTTTCAGACAGATTCTGTTTGGGTGGAATTACTGTTTTTTTTTTTTTGTTTTTTTTTTTTGTTTTTTTAAATCAAGCTGGATTTGACCCACTTCCTGGGGGTATCACGCAGGATGTCTGCGCCCAGAGTTCAATCCCGGTTCAACGTTTGTTCCCATAATTGCATCCATTCCCATTCTGCTTTATAACAGGCTTCCAGGGCATTAGAACAACCACTTTTCATTAAGCCCCACTGCATCAGCATTGCACTGAATACAGGGCAGGCGTTTCCAGGATGAGTGCTGCAAAGCCCAAGCAAAGAACAGCCATGGGAGCCCTAAGCAAGCATCACCAGGGCAGAAAGCACCTGTTCAGGGACCAATCCACACTTGCAGACAAGCTCAGTGGTTTCAAGAAAAAGCCTTGTACAAGTAGGAGATCAACTTGCCTCTTAGGGAAGGAAAAGGGAATAAAAAGCAGCTGATAATCCAAAACCATCCCTTTTCTGCAAGCAGCCTGCAGGTGCTTCCTGGACTGTGATAGCTCACAGCAGTGACAGACATGGATAAAACAGCTTTAATGTATACAATGAAGTTGTTTTTCCACCCCCAGCCAAATCCCTGGACCGGATGGATGCTCCAGGGGCCAGGACTCACCTGAAAAGGTTTTCTGCCCCAGCACGCATCCTCATCTCCTTGTTGATCTGCTGGTTGATCCGTGCCCGGCGGTGCTGCAGTTTGCTGCGCTGGGTTTGGGCAAAGGGGTCACAGCCCTGCTGAGAGAGGGGGACAGGGTCTCACCATGGCATCCTGGCAGCTGTCCCCAGCCTGCTCCATCCCCTGGTGACCTCAAGCATGGTCCTGTATCACTCCTGTTACCATGCATAAGTGTTTTGGGTTTGCTTGGGGCAGATGCTCTCCAAAAGAAAAAACACACTATTACAGGATAAAACCATACCAGGTTCACAAAACATCTGCAAATTGCAGCTGGAAGGTGAGCAAGCTGGGCTTGCAGCAGGAAAAACTCATATTTGGTGCATGTTGCTAAGCCTGGGAGCAGACTAGCATTTCAGGAGGCAGCAGAACCACTTGAAAATTGTTTTATTAGATGATAACACCTGCTGCTCACAGTAAATTTATTTTCTAAGCTATTCAGAAAAAGCTTCTTAAGTACAACAGTGAAGGGATACAGGAATTAAGCATATCCTGACTACGGTCTTGCCATCTGGACACAATGAGTGAAAACAGCCATCCCAGGGGGTGCAGACAAACTCACATAGCATCACATCTGCTCCTGAGCTTGAGGGCTATGTCTGTGAGTGCTCCCATCTCCTGCTGGCTACAGGGGATCAAGTGGAAGCAAGTCAAAAGTTCACGAAACGGAGACGTACGTTGCACAAAGCAATAAATTAATTCCATCCCTGCCGCCTTCCTGAGCTGCAGCTCAGACTTTCTGCAGATGGGGAGCACATTTAATTGCTGGCTTCAGGAAATAGCAGATGGCAACAGCCCTGCAGCCCATAGGGGCAGGAGGTTACTACACAAGGCTGCAGGCAAAAGGGATGCAGGGAGGAGCATCTCTACATCATGAACCACAAAAGCTCTGTCCATGCAGAGATGATTTCTGCTGTGCAAGAAAGATGCTTGGGTAAAAATACTCTTTGGGAAGGTACAAAATACTTTGGAAGACAGATTTCCAAGTTATTTTTCTGAATTATTTGTTCAAGTTATTTTTCTGAGATGCCAAAAAGGGAGAAAGAAGTGTGAGAATAGCTTTGATTGGTAAGTAAGGAATGAAAAACTTGACATTTTCATGGATTTCAGCCTTCTGGGAACTCCTGTCTCATATTTGATACCCAATAACAGGTGCCTGGTTCAAAAAGGTCCTGGGATTAACATTCACTTTTTCATTTAAGTAAAGATCTCAGCTCTTAATTGGTACAATGGAGACCAAAGACTCAGAGTCACTCCATCTGGTTCTTAAATCTTCAGGCTTAGTGCTTTACAGTAATCCACAAATTTGTCAAAGTTACCAAAGGACCAAGCTGAAAGCATGAAGCTGTGATTACTCTGCAATAGCAATTAGGTAGGATGTTAAGGAAAAAAATGACCTCAACAGCTGCACAAATCCCAGGTCTGAGACACTCAGGAGCAAACACACACGAAAGGTTGCTCTGAAAATGCCACCTCTGGACTCACCCTGGGGGAACCCATCCCAGGAAGGGAAAAAGAATCCAGAAATTGGAAGGAAAAGGATGAGGAATCCCTCAAAATACAGCCCCAAAAGGGACTGTGCCACATTTTCCAGCAAGAAAAAGCTGGGGAGTAGCTGAATAAGGCACTTGGAAAAAGTCAACTCAAATCTGAGCACTTTGAGAGCCTTTAAGTGAAAGGGAAAACACCAAACTGCTGGGAAGTAGCTGCTCATACATAGACCAACACACTTTGAGTGTTTTGTTTTTCAGCATTTAAAGGTTGATTATAGATATCATGCTTCCAATGCTGTTTCTTCAGATACTGCAAAACGTGAGTCTATAGATTAGATGCACTGAAAAGAAGAACTAAAACTGAAGTGATGCTTATGAAGATTTCAGCAGCCCCTGAGGTTGATAGATGAGAGCTACATATGCTATTGGCTGCTCCTGGAGCTGAAAAGCATATTTAAATATATTCAAATACATGCTGATAAAGAGGATTAAAGTCCTCTCTCTGCCATAAGTCTTTAGAGCCATAAAAAAACCTCATGTAAAGCATGAACAGCCCCAGCAGCAGCATCCTGTGGTCAGCCCATAGCTGGTGACAAGGCAGCAGAGCTGAGCATCCTCCTTCTGCATGACAGGGAGTTGGGAAGCACCTTTGCTTCCAGCTCTTGTTCTTCCTACAGGAGCTTTCATCACCTTTGAGACAACTCCAGCAACAGTTTGGTTGGAGTTAGTTTTTAAGATATTCTGGGGGAAAGAAAAGCAAAGACTACCTGGATTACGTGAGCAGGAAGCCAGAGCAACTGCAGATGAGAAGGGGCGGAAAAGTAGCAGCAGGACTATCCAGAAGACACCCTAAAGGGCCACAAATGACTTCTCATCTGGAGGCAACACAAGAAATTAGGACAGACAAGAATGAGAGGCAGTGTGGCATGAGCAGACACTAGACAGCTCTACATGAGATTAGAAATTGCAGCTAATGGGGCATAATATGGACTAGGCAGCTCCCTGCTTCTCCTTGGTCAAGCAGGAGACGACACCAAGGGACAAAACTGAAGTCATTCCCACATCAAAGCTGATGAATGAGATCTCTTCAAGCAAGAAAACACAGCAGCACTGATCATCAATCACCAGGAACACAGGAGGTGCCTTCCAGGAACTCCTGCAAGTTCTGATGCAAACACGCTCTGACAACACCCAAGATGTCTTGGCACTTGGATTTGCCTAGACTTCTCCTCCAGAAGAGAGGCTGAGCCATTGGTACAGCTACAAGGTTTTTTTCTGCCTGAACACTGCTCATCTCCTCAATAGAATTTAGTGAGATAGTTAGCAACTCCCATACAAGCTTCTACACCAACAGCAAAAGCTGCTGGGAAGTCAGACACTGGAGCACCTGATGCAACATTAAAGCTCTGCAAGGATGGCAAAGCAGGATCTCAAGATCTGTTGCCCTCAGGGACTTCATGGGATCTCCCCATGCCTTGCTTCCTGCCTCCAATGGCTCTGCCATTGGTCTTGAAGCATAGTCAGTGGCCAACATGGATCAAGAACATTATGCCAAGGCCACCATGGGGAGTGACCATGCCCACTCTCTACCCAAAAGCATTGCAGAAGTTATTTCACAGATATTGCAGAACAAAAGAAAATCAGGAGCTCAGGTTAACTTGCACACGAAAGGAAATGGTACCGTAACTTATAGACCACATTTAAGCTTTAAGGCAGACTAGGTAAAAAAAGAGTTAGGAGCAGAGCATGCCCATCCTTTAGCAGCTTGCATTCAAAGGAATCCAATATTTCACCTACACTCTTCAGGTTGCAACCTAAAGCTAAAAGCTACAGTACAGAGCTTGTAAAGTAAGCTGGGATGGATTTAAGCATGCTTTATGTAAGGGAGCACACAAAGAGAAACCCAAACCCCACTGTTAAGTTATAAAAGGGATTTTCCTCGCTTAATTCTTCTTTGTACGAGCTCTCAAGATCAACCCTTTAAAGGTCAAAAGAAAGATGTGGAATTTCAGCCTCTCAAGTGCACCCAGGGACATTGGTACAAGGGTAAAGTTGGGTGCCTAAGAGGAGGCTGGGTTGAACAGGAGGTTTCTCAGGTTTCCTTTGTCAAAGCTGAAAGCTAGGAAAAACAAACACATAACTCTTCCACCAGAAGGCCATAAATTGTGTAGCAGCCAAGGAATGGAACAGCTTTTATGTCCACAGCATGCAACACCCGTTAGGAAAGCCATGAAGATGAAGGAGGTGTGGGCCATCAAAATTATGCAAGTTGTGTCCAGCTCTGAAGTTCACAGCACCTGACAAAGCAGGATTAGAGCCAGTATTATTGCAGCAAGGCCATTTTATGCTCAAAAGACATCTGCCAAATAACATTACCTTCAACCTTTTGCAGGCAAAGATGACAGTGTTAGAGAAGCACTCAACCCATGCCTCACCATAAAGATAAGGCAAAGCCAAATGCATCCCCCCTGGAGGGACATGAAGGTTTCTGTCAATGCAAATCCTATCTTTGCATTGATATACAGAGTGATATAATGGTGCTAATAACTGACTTCTTCCAGTTGAAGAGCACCCATATGGGGTGTTAAATAAGGCAATTACGTGGTGAGGTTGCCCTGTCTAAGCAAGTCCTTAGGGAATGTTTGCTTAGAGATGATCATCTTCATGTATCCAGTAAACACCAGGAGATGAAGCTTGGATGTGAGTCGGGTGACAAGGCACACCCAGAGCTTTCTTTATGACCTGAGTGCAAGAACAAGGCCACTGCCTCCCAGCTTTGTTGCAGGCAATAACAGACAGCACTAATCACTTGTGGGAAGAGGTGGAGGCCAGCAAGTCCAAAGAACAAGGATGGGTATGAAAGGACTAATTTCTGCTCTTTCATTTCTGCTGGAAGAACAGGAGCTCAGCAGCTGGAAGTGACTGGGGGAAAAACAAAACAAGTACCTGAAATCAAAGGAGAGCATGACACCTGTCAGAAAGGAAAGCAAACCTGGGATATGCTGGTACAGGTACAAGCAACACTTCCATTTTCTTGGCTTAAGGGGTTGCAGCATCCACAGATCCTGTTTGAGGGGCAGCTGCATCCTTCTCTGGAGGAGCAGTCACAGTTCAGGAGCATGGTAACAGAAGACAGGCACAGATCTATCCAGAAGTGAAGTGAGAATGGTGTCTGCAGCTGTGAGTTGAGTTATAGCCCCAAGAGGTATTGCAGCAACAGCTCCTCATGACCCAGAGGGGCTGGCTGGATCACAGGAGGTGCCCCACAGAATAACAAGGGAAAGCTAATGTTTAATTCATGCCTAAACCATAGGCACCCACAGTACTGCTGTGGTGGGTCCACTGGTGCTGATCCTCACCTGATCATTCCCTGCCCAAGGGAGTTCAAGGAGAAAGCAGCAGGGGAGCAAGGCATGAGCCAGCCCTTATCAATAGAGGTGGATACATAAACATGTGGAAACCCTTAGTGCCAGGAGTGCAATATGCAGAGCTGCTGCCTTCTCAAAAGCCACATATTCTTGTCATAAGTCACACAGATTGAATTGCCTGCTCCCAGCTCCACAGTGATTTCAGTCCCTTGACCTCTCCTGTGCTGCTCTATTCCTTCCTCGCACCAGAACTTGAGGTTGGGGCATAAATACAGCACTTGGACAAAATGTTGGGAGCTCAGAGTCTGGTTCTATAACCCACCTTCATCTGATCTCCTTCTAGCCAAGCTCCCCCTGTAAGTCACCCTTAGTGATACTTCTACAAGCACCAAGAACTGCACAGTCAAAAAAAGATAAAAAAAAAAAAAAGTATTTCACAGTCAAAGACAAAAGAAACAAGGCTTACAGAATAAGACTGATATCTTGGCTTGACACCCAGCAGCCAAGAGAGGCACAGCAAGCCATCATCTTGTCCAAAGGGAATTTCCTTCAGGTAGGACCAGGATTTGTGGGCAATGCCAAAGCCATGCTGGTGCTGGACTCAGTTTATTGCTAATCCTGAAGGTCTGCAGCCTTCAGAGGAGTTTTGGGAGAGCCAAGTAGTGAGCACTCAACACCATCAAGCAAGCCACTGACCTTTCCAGCACTGCCAGTTTGCACTCTCCACGCAATTAAAGAAAAATAGCACATAAAAAAACCACTAAAGCACAAGGAAACTGAACTGCTTTCACCCAGGAAGCACTCCCAGCAGCATAATCCAAGTGTAATGCAGGCAGGGGTGAATGACCCCATGCAAAGTTGTTCACAGTAAAGCTGGCTTTTTGCTGCAGTTGCTCTCTATCAATTCACCCAGCTTGCACTACAGAATTTGCTCTGTAATAAGAAAAACAGTCAAATACCAGTGTATAAACACAAGAGTGAAAGATGACCTCAACCTTGGGCATGACTGCAACCTCAGCCCACTCCAAGTCTTCTCCAGCAATTGCTGATCACAGCTCCAACTCACAAATAAGACAGGTACTTACTTCCATCCACTCTCAGAAGCAATGTTGTCTCTTAGAATAGTTGTGCATAAGGTTTTTACCCTCAAAAGGGACATTTCTACATGCACAGGTAGTCTAGCAACTACAAAATTTGCTCTGGAAATAGAACAACAAGCTCTCCACACCTATTCCATTTCCAGGACAGCTCTGTGCAGTGCTGGTGCAAAAGCTCTGCTATTTCAGTGCAGCCAAAGCTGTCAACCAGCATTATGATTCCCCTTTGCAACCCATGAGTTGTGGATTAGGTCAGCACAGCACAAGTGGCCAAGTGACTCTGGTTTAGCTGTGGGACAGAGCAAAACAAAACCCAGGGAATTGCTCCATCCACTGAAACAGGCTTTAAAATTCTCCTTTTTAGGAAATCATCAGTATTTTCTCTTTCTCCAAGCCAAGGTCATTTCAGAAATGAGTGTGGGCCGCTACAGCAAGGCAACAGGTAGGTCACAGTGAAAGTTTCTGCTCCCCTTAATGTCTATTTATATAGAAAAATCCTTATCACAGCACTAATCTCATGAAGCACTCTGGCTGAAAGCTGTTTTTCCTGTGGGAGACATTACCAGCTCAAACCTCTAAAACCTTTATTGGGAATATGGTTACATCACACAGCCTTTTAAACAACGGGCTGAGGATTAAGGTTTTAAACTTCCTGAAGTGGCCACACTGTTGGCTAATGCACTCAGTGAGGGGGGAAAAAAAATAAAAGAGGGAAATGGAGCATTGGGCTTTTTAGTTTCAACCCAGAGCTTGCATTTTTTGGAAGGTGCAGTCACTGCAAGGCTGTGTGTTATGGGAGCCAGGGCACAGAGCCAGCAGGAAACAGATGCATTAAACCTCCAGCCCCACAACACCAACCCTGGCAAAAGATGAGCAATGCCACAGTGTTTGTGATCCCCCGTGAGAATAAATACAGGATAAAACGTCAGGAGCTCAACCAGAGCCTGGTTCTATAACCCACCTTCATCTTGTCTCCTTCTATCCAACCTGTTCCCATAAAATCCTGCATCCACAGCCTCAGAGTGGGGAAAAAAAAACCCAGGAAAGTTTACATTAAGAGTGTATTTTAAATAGAAGATTGGTAGTACTGGTAGGAAATCTGGTAATTATTGCTTTAAAAAGAAAAACCATGCTATGAGAGGTGTTGCACATCCGCTGATGGTTTTTACCCCCTTAAAGCTTTGCTGTATTTTTCTGTGTTATCCTCTCCCAACAGTTTCAAGCTGAGTAAGTGTGGCACACACAAGGAAAACCTCCCATGAGTAAATAGGGAAAAAAGGAGCCCTGCTAATTTCCCCTTGCAAGTGGCACCTGCTATCAAGACACAGCCCTGGGTAAACTCAGCCTGGTTTAAGGTTGCAGCCTTAAGAGCTGCAGGGAGCTCCAGTGGCTCAGGGTCAGATTGATCCTTGGCTCAGCACAGGTTGCACTTTCAATCCTCACTCCTTGCAAAGCTTTTTCTTTTTTTTTTTGGCTAAAGGGCTGCAACTCCCTGCAAAAGAACAAGTTATTCTGGAAATTATACCTCTGCAAAAAGGATTACGGTGCAGTTGATCAAGCTGGCTCCGAGGGGACAGACCCAACAGGAAAAGCACAGAGAAATTCTTAAAAAAACCCACTGATTTTGGGGCAGGTTTTAGGGCTGTAATGCTCTTGTTAAAGAGCAATGCCAGGAGGGTGCAAGCTCACGTTGGCACCCAGGGGACACTGAGGTTGGTGGCACTCAAAGGCTGAGCTCATCCCATTGTAGTTAGTTAATAAAGTGGTGCTGGGAGGGTTATGGTCCCCATCTCATTGGGATGGAGGGGGGAACAGGGCTGCACCCCAACACTCCAGAAGTTGGGAGGGGAGTGGAAGGATGCTCTGCTGTGTAGATTTCCAGACAAGAACAGAAAAAAGGGGGAGAACAGGGTTAAAAGGAGCACTAAGGAAATGATAAACAGTGGGGATGGATTTGTGGGTGACCCCATATCACCCCCCCAAAAATACAAAGCCTTAAGACAACTAGTGAGGATTCAGACGGTCCCCCCTCTACCCACAACACCCCCCAACCTCAATCTCCATAGCTCCCGAACCCACAGAACATCGCTATGAGGGGTACGGGGGAAGGTAGGGGGGGGCCGCCATTTTGCCCCCCAGCCCCGTGCCTCACCTTCCGGGCGCTGCCGCTCTTCAGGGCTCGCAAAAGGGCGAAGCCCCCAACCCCTTCTCCCCCCTCGGCCGGCCTCTGCTCCTCCTCTTCAGGGGGCATCATCGCTGAGGGGTGCAGCCCCGAAATCCCCCCTCAGGGAGCGGTCCCCGCGCCCCCTTTGCGTTGTCCCCCCTCCTCCCCGCAGGAGTGAACGCGACGCCGGGCTCCGGCCGCGGCGCGGGGCATAAGCAAGACTGTGGGGCGGGGCGGAGAGCTGGAGTAGCCAATGGAAAAGGAGAGCAGCGTGGATAGGCAGTGGAGTTGACCAATGGGAGTACGGAAGACGGGAGGCGGTGGGGAGAACGGAGCTGCTCGGGGAGGGGAGGGGGAAAGGGGGAACCGTCGCCCGTGGCAACGGTGGGAATTAGAACGCGGGTGACGTCACGCGGAGGGGGCGGGGCCTCGTGGGGCGCCTGGCCCCGCCCACGGGCACAGCTGGGCCACATCTGGATGGGGCATCGCGGCGCGCACAGCTGCAGGCGCGGGTTTAACAACATCTGGATTGTCCCATATAAAATAAATCGAATAAATGTAAAAAAAAAAAAAAAAAAAAGGAAAAAAACCCATTTTTTTTTTTTTATACAAAAAAAAAAAAGGAAGAAAACTCATTTTCTGTTCTCTATACAGAAAATATATTAAAAAAAATTAAAAATGAAACCTATTTTCTGTCCTATATAAAATAAATAAAATACATAAAATAAGTTTTAAAAAATGAAACAAAATCCATTTGCTTAGTTTTTACAGGTAAATGGAATAGATGATCTTTAAAGATCCCTTCCAACTCGAACAATTCTGTGATTTTAAATGCTGCTTTCACTCCTCTGGGCCACGTTGTTAACAAATATTGGGGTTTTGCTTTCCAGCGTGGTCCTAACATAAGAACTGGATGAGTCTGCAGCACTAAAAGCAGCAAAATTTCATGAAAAAGTGCTCAGGGGTTGGAAAATAATGATTCCTATGTTGCATGTGGGACCCTAAAATGTGCAGTGTCCATCACAGGGATGCTGAGCTGGATTGTCACCTGCACGTGTCACCCCAAAAAGGTCCCTTAGTCCTCAGCAGAACCCAGTTTTATTTCTATAATGAAGCTAATGAGTTGTGTACAATGAGTCCTATGCACGTCAACAGGGCAAGGAGAGCACTGTGCGGATTCAGCTGTTTAATGAGGAGGAAAAATTAGCCCAGCGTATATTAAACCATTACAGGAGTTTATTTCATAACAGTCTGAATAAACTAAGCCCTGTCCAGATTTCCACGATGATTTTCCCTTCTTGGGGCTTTCGGGGTTTTATGCTATCCATAGGAAGGCAATGGAAATGTCATGAGGGTGTTGTCACCAACACAGTGACAGCACCGTGGCATCACTAAATCATTTGGGGACCCCATTGCAGAGCCCTGGATGGAGCCATCCCTCTCCCATCTCAAACATTGCCAAGAGCTTTAGCATCTGCAAAGGGAAAATATATAAAATTCACCTTGATTATCACCAATTTTAATCCAGATTTTATTGGGATGGGATAGATACGCAAATTGAAACCCATCTGGGTTGGGATTGGTGGTTCCCAGCTCACCCATCCTGTAAATCCTATGTTTTCCCATGATAGGCAACTCAACCAGCATGGAGACCTCAGGAGAAAACGTCACCAAAGGTAAATAAATTTATATAGGCATAAAAAAACTTGAATATACGCTGGTTCCCAGCTTGGAATAAGGTTTCCAAGAGCAAACAAGACCGTTCTTTCCCATGCTGAACAACTCAACCAGCATGGAGACCTCAGGAGAAACCTTCGCCAAGGGTAAATAAATCTATTTAGGCACAAAAAAACCTAAATATATGTCAGTCCCTGGCTTAGTAGAAGGTTTCCAAGAGCAAACAAGCCCCAGCATGCTGCTGTCTTCTGCTCCCTGCCCCGGGGCCGGCTCCCACCCCTTGATGACTTTTACTCATCCAGCAAGAAAGGTGGCTTGGGTGCTTCTTCCCCATGTGGCGCAATGGGATCAAAGAGGGTTCTCCTGGAGCCAGCCCTGCCTTGGGGTGTTTCCGTTCCGGCACCTTCCCAAGGGAACGCGTGGCCCCGCTACTCATCCAAATACGGGGCGATGCTGAAAAATGTCCTTAAAAACCAAACTTCAGGGCAAAAACTGTGTTCTTCTTGCTATACAAAGCCCCCATAGAATCATTTAGATTGGAAAAGACCCTGAAGATCATCAAATCCACCCAATCTACCACTACCAAGACCACCACTAAACCATGTCCCTAAGCACCATATCCATGGTGGAAGAGCTTTGCAGCACCTGTACCCCCTTTGCACCAACCCCATGTTGATGAGGAGACATTTTTGAAGCTCAGCTGTGAGATCTCCTTGAGGGAAACATGTGCAGGTGAAAGTAATAATCTCACCTGCATGAATAGGGCTGGAGAGGTAGTGGGATGGGTAGATGCTTCTGGGTGAAGGCTATGGGGGTAGCAGCAACCAGAAGCCAAGCTCTGTGCTCAATGCTTGGGTTTAAAGACCCCTCTAAATTCAGCCACAGGGCTCTGATGGGTATGAAGAAGGTGAGAAAGAAGGGATTTTGGAGTTGGTTTAAGTATTTGATTGCAGGAGTGGTATCTCCTGGAAGGGAGATGGTTGCATAGTGTTGTTTTTTGAAGGAATACAAAGTGTTTTTATCCCTCTTAGCTGTCCCTTTGCTAAGGGCATGCTGGCCCAGCTTCTCCTTAAATTCATTGTGGGGGCTTAAAACTTCATTTCCCAGGGTGCATTTTGGGCTGGGAGCCTCCAATCAAAACCAAGAGAGTCTTAAAATAAACAGGCTTCAAGGAGGTATTTCCTTTAGGGAGTTAGTTGGGTAGAGGTGCAGGTTTTCTCTGTTTTTGGTGATTCTGAGCATGTCACTCTGTGCTGGGTGAACATAGTCCCACCAGCAGCTGTAAGCTCTCACAGTTCTTTAAGGGTTGGTAAAATATAAAAGTTTTCATTCTGTTTCTTGTTTTTTGGGAAGTTTGTTGGATGTCTTGTGGTTCCTTGCAGCTCATCCTTCAATTCTTGGAAAATCTTCTTTGGTGGGAAAGGACCTTAATGGTTGAGGACCACCATAATGCTATTTAAATCTGACCTTTAATTTCTTGCATTTTCTCAGAGCTTTAGTTTGAAGGGTGGAACAATGATTTTTAGGGGGATTCTGCCTGTTCCAGTGCTGGGAAGGAAGGAAGGTGACTGTTGCTACCTGGATGATGGTATCCCAGCTGCTTGCTTTGTGCAGAATGAAATTTTAAAATTTCCTCTTGCTTATTTGCTGTATCTTATTATATCTTGATTGTGGTCATCTTTGGGGTGTAGTCAGGACTGTGGGTAATGTGTGTTGTGTTCTCTGGGTGTAAATCCAGCCCAGCTCACAACCCCCTATCTACCTATATGGAGCTGTGAATTTTGATGTTGTCTGGGGAGAGAGTGGTGCAAATAAAACTGTTGGCATTTTAGGTGTTAAGCTCTGTGTTTTGCTATTTACTGCTCCATTTGGGTCCTTGTGGAAGTTGAACTGTGGAGTGAGCACCCAGTAGGGTTTCCCCTAAGAGTAAAGCTGGGATGTTGTCACCCGTCTCCATCTCATTGCAGTGCACATCCTCGAGATCACTGCCTTAACCCTGCGTCCCATCCTGAAGAGACAGCGGTTGATGAAACCATGGGGGTCTCAAGGACAAATGGGGAGAAGGACAGCAGCAGCCGGTGGGTACCGTGGGGGATGTGGGTCTTTATGTTGTTGTAGATAGTTCTGTTGGGCAGCTCATCCCTAAATCAATCAACTGCTAAAGTTTTCCAAATTTTCCTTTGGGAAATATGGCTTATTGTCACCAAGGGGTTTGCAAAAATGTCAGTCTCTGTGGGATAAATTTGCTGTTGTCCTCAGAAAGCAAAAGAGCAAGTCAGGAGCAAGGGGGCAGGAGATGCTGAAGACAACCCAGGGGAAGGAAGCGAAGAAGGAACCAAAGGAAATTCCATGCACAGAGCAGGTACCAGCCAGCCCTCTCCACACTTGGCTATTGGAGATGACCCTTGTGTATGCCTTGATGTTTCGTGGGCACTAAACACATTGCAGTAACTCTGTCTTCCTTTCTCCTGGCACGCAGACAGCTGTGCTGAAAAGGAAGAAGAAATCTCCAGAAGTCAAGGAGAAACCACTGCAGGAGAACACCATCAGTAGGTAACTCCTCGGCTGGATGGAAGGGTTGAAGGCATCTGTGGGGAGGAGATGGGAGCCGTGGGACTTTCCCCAAACCACGTTGGGGTTATTATTATCAAAAGGATTTTTTAATGATTGGAAAAATATATTTTCTGTCTTTTTTCTGGCCAAGAAGCTCTCTAAAGCATGAGGCTGCAGAAGGGCAAGGTCTCAGCTCAAGCCAGTGGGATGGGATCCAAGTGAAGGAGGCGGCTGCATCTGGGATGGTACGTGGTGGTCTTTGTGTGGAGGGGTTCAGAAGCACTCGTGGTCTTCAAGGGAGATGTGAGGATATAGTGCCCTATTACTTGATGTGAACCCATAAAAGGGATCCTTTGAGCATCTTCAACTAAAGAACAAACTGAAGCTTGCATACTCTGCTAGTAGATGTGGGTGATGTACATCCAACATATCTCTTGTTGGACCAAGAGCGTGAGCTGGCCCTAATGGGAAGCACCAGTACATAGGTGACTCCACCAATTCCCAAGCATGAGGTTGGGATGGGTCTCATCCTGACAGCATCCCTTTGAGTTATTTAGCCTTCACTGCTGTTCTTGGGACAATGCTGGGAAGCATGTATCCCAATTTCTGGTATGTTTTACATTACCCACATCAATATGTCAAACTTGGCCAAGGGCAGGTGGAGCTTCATCTCCATGCAGACCTCAGGAGGAGTTGCAGTGCTTTGTATTGACAGACAGCGCTGGAGATGAATCTATGGAGAATTTCCTCATAGCAGAGCCCTTGCTGGGTATTTTGCTGCTTCAGAGATACTTGGCATTTGCTTTCTCCCTTCCCGTGATGAGTCTCCATCCTTGCAAATGGTACTGGAAGTGTTGATCTCTCCCAATGTAATCAGAGCTGAACTGCAGCCTTGAAACCCCCTAAAGCACTGTGGTTAGTGTCCTATTGTTGCCACTGTTCTCAATAGCATTTGCATGCAGGATTTCTTTGGAAAAGCGTGGCACCTGAATTTACCACCTAATTTCTGATGGCGGCTGAAGGATTGTGAATTTGAGAGCAGGCGTATTCCCAGGGAACAGAAGTACATATTGCCATAGCCAACCTATAATTAACTCAGCTTTTTTACCCCTTAATGAGTTAACCCAGCTGCTTCTCATGAGCAGCTTTCAAGAAAAATCCCTGTGTGGTTTTGGCCTCCCTTGAAAGCCTTGGAAAGAGAAACTCAGGGAGTCAGAATTTGTTAACAAGATCCTCAATGCTTGGCAAGCACAGAGAGAAGCTGGGATGGGTTTCAGGGCACTGCATGGTTGGACATAGCTTTGTGTGTGTTGGTTGGCAGATTTTGGGGCTCTGAGTCCCATCTGAGCTCATTTGCTTCCAGATCCTGTCCTCGTTTTTCTTATGTTTTGTGTTTTTCTGCTTCTTCCCCTTTGTATTTCCCACCCATGGCTTTGCCCCCTGCCTCTCTTTCTCTCTTGCCATCTGCTACAATGGCCATTTAATCTTATAAGGAATAAGCTGGCCTGGATGCACCTAAGCTGTGATTAGAAGCATCTTTTTTGGAGCACTCCCATCCTTCTGGCATCCTGGCCCAGTGTCCCCAGTAACAGCAGCACACCTGTTGAGCAAGTGATGGTATTTTATAGAGCACACACACAAAAAACTTTAGTATTGAAGTAGGATGGATTTCCAAACCTCACAAAACCTCAAAGCTTCCTCCATGCTTGGAGAGATCAGACTGATCTGTGCCCGCTATTTTGGGCTCCTGGTCTCTAGCAGAGGAGGCTGAGGAAGAGGGTGGTGATGCTGATGGGATGCAGGGACCATTGCCTGGCTGGCTACTGTTATGTGAGCTGGGTGATTGCTTGGGGGGCAATGCTGCTGTTGGGGTACCGATGCAAACTCTGCCTTTTTAACCCCGCCTGTATCAATGCTATGAATCTCTTTCAGGAGGAAACTGATTCCACCCTCCACCAAGGGTCATCAGCAGGGCTGAAGGAGTTCTCCAAGTAAGTCAAGCCATTTTCTTGGTGTTTATTTGTTTATTTTGCCCAGACAACTGGAAACATACCCTTTCTATTCTTGTTGTGGGACTGCAACTACTTTATCACCGAGACCACCCCACTGCTGATGTCTTTATGGGGCTTGGTCGTGTTTTGGTGCCTTTGGTGGCCCTGAAAGCTTGCCAGCAAATATTGTAAGTATAACTTGACCACCTATCCTGGGACTTGGGTGGATGGAGAAGGCTCCTGGCCTGATCTGACCTCTCCAAGCATAGAAGGATGCTCAAGTCAGCAGGGTGTGATTGTTTGACCATGCATACCTACATAAATATGGAGTTAGGCAGTGGGGAAACACTAGGGGGGACAAGCAGTCTCGCAATGCTTGGGAAAAGAGTGTTTCTGTCCCTCTCCCTGTGCTAGATCTGGGTAGAGATAGGAGCCTGAATTCATAATACTGGCCTTTAGCAGGCTAATTCTCTCTACCTTGTAGAGGCAGGGGCTTTCATGTCCAGTGAGAAGCCTCTAATAAGACCTTTTGGGGAAGGAGTTGGTTTGAAAAGGCCGCAGGACTTTGCCTTCTGAGTCACAAATCTACTGGCTCCTAATGAGATTGGTGCGTTTCGCTGAGCTATTTGCACTAATGAGTTTAGTGGAAATTGTGCAATACTCTCAAAAAGCATCCGGTCTCGGCCATCTCCCTGGTGTTATTTCTCCAGAGCTGCTGTGGGGCTTGGGCTGTGGGAAAATGAGCTCTTCCCCAGGGATTTGTTTCACCGCAAAGCCATATTTCAGCCTGGCTGAAGGCTGTGCCTCACCCATGGAGGAGCCTGGTGGGATGTGGGAGAGCCATTTAGAGTCTTGAGTCCAATAGGGATGGTAGTCATGAGTTGCTGCTGGTGAAGAGCTGGGACTGGTGACTCTGCATAGAGATCAGAAAATAGGGTTGGAAGACCCCTATTCATGTCTTGATATGATGAACTGTTATGCCAGCAACTAGGGCATGATCTGAATAAGCAGAGTTATTCCTTCCTGATGCAAAATAGGCTATTGGTGCTGGTCCCTGAGCTGTTGCTTCTTTGGGGCATTTGGTCCTTCATTCTGAGCAACCTCAAAGGTTTTCTGGAGCTTTGTATTGCTCCAGAGTCCTGCAGCCCAGTATCTTAGCATCATCTGCATCACCCTTATAGGAGTGAAAAACCTCCCTTTCCTTTGCTGAAACCAACCTTGCATGTGGGATGCTTTGGCGAAAAGCAGAAAGTGTGGCCTGGTTTTCTGGTGGTTTGTGCTCATTGGATATGTGGGAGAGCCGTCACCACTCCTTTTAGTGACAAGCCTTGCTTCCTAGCTTTTTCCTGGTGGCATTAGGACAGTGACAATGCTTCAAAACTGTCCATAGCTTGGCTCTGAGCTGATTGTGAGCTGGAGTTGTGGTGGTCTACAACCTGGTGTACATTCCTGCTTTCCCCACCCATGTTGCTGCCAGTAGAGATCATGGATCTAGATGCTCCTGGTCCTGCAGCTTGTTGTGATGAAGGGGTTGTGTCTTTCCTCATCATGGTGATATTCAGGTCCTGTAATTGGGGACAGGCACCCTCACACCCCTCCTAAGTCCCTACAGTCATAGGAGACCTTTCTCACTCAACTGGAGCCCAGGAGCTGCCCATCAGAAAGCACTGCTGTGTTGGGTGGGTGCTGGAAGTTGGCACAGGGACCACAGAGGTGCTGAGGTCTCCTTGGATATCCTGTGTTGGAAGGGACCCACAAGGACCATTGAGTCCAACTCCTGGCTCCACACAGAACCACCCAAAATCCAAACCCTATGTTTGAGAGTGGTGTCCAAATACTCCTTGAACTCTGGCAGTATGAAGCCATGACCACTACCTTGGGGAGCCTGTTCTGTGCCCACCACCCTCTGGTGAAGAGCCTTTTCCTAACACCCAGCCTGACCCTCCCCTGACACAGCTCCATGCCATTCCTTTAGGTCCTGTCATGAGAGGAGAGATTGGCACCTGCTCCTCAGCTCGCCTGTGAGGGAGCTGTGGGCTGCCATGAGGCCTCCTGTCAGTGTCCTTTTCTCTGGACTGAACAAACCAAGCAACCTCAGTCATTCCTCACATGTCTTTCCCTCCAGGCCCTTCCCCATCTTTGTAGGCCCTCCTTCAGACACTCCCGAGTAGTTTTGTCTTTCTTATCCTGTGATGCCCAAAAGTGCACTTATTGCTTGAGGTGAGGCCTCACAGAGCAGAGTGGGACAATCCCTCCCCTCACCTGGCAGTGCTGGGCCTGGTGCACCCCAGGGTGTGGTTGGCCCTTTTAGCTGCCAGGGCACACTGCTGGCTCTAATTCAGTCAGAAACCCCAGATCCCTTTCTGTGGGACTGCTCTCCAGCCTCTTGTCCACTCTGGTCCTGGGTACTCTGCTCTGGGTGTCCCTGCTTGAGCAGGGATTGGATCAGATGGACACAGAGGTCCCTTCCAACTTCAGCCATTCTGTGATGAGAAGTGGCTGTGTGTTTGTTACAGGTCACGGAGCAAACCTCAGAGAGAGGGACCTGCAGTGGGGCAGCAGCTCTCAGAGACCAAGGATGAAATTGAGGTAGGAAACCTGTGTGATGACCATACTTCTCTAGACCCTGTCTTGCACAGGACGGATCCCTTAGCACCTCCTCTATGTGTGTGGACTTGAGGGTAACTGCTCCTTTCCCAATATCAGCCTTTTTTTTTTCCCCCTTTTTATTGCTTCCTACAGCTCCTGAAGCTAAGTAGTGCTCGTGTTGGCATGGCTGCATCCCTCTCTGGAGAGCCTGGGGTTTCGGGGATGGCTGTGGGGGTCACTGCTTTGAGGGAGAGTATGGAGAAGGAGCTGGGCCTCTATGTCCCAAAGCAGAAAGAAGATTCTCGAGACTCAAAAAGGAAAAAAGAAATAGAGAAGAAGCAGAGGGAGAAGAAGCTGCTGAGAAAAGGAGGGAGCAAGAAGGATGAGTTTGAGGAAGGTCGTGGGGATGTGATGGAGGACATCAAGGAGGAAGGTGGTGCTGATGGGGACAGAAATTGGGGAGATGGACAGGGCAGAGCCAAGGAAAGGAGCAGGAGCACACAGGGAAGGGCTGATGAGAGGGAAAAGC
This sequence comes from Penelope pileata, assembly GCA_013396635.1. Classification (NCBI taxonomy): domain Eukaryota; kingdom Metazoa; phylum Chordata; class Aves; order Galliformes; family Cracidae; genus Penelope; species Penelope pileata. The sequence goes on from WBMW01005177.1 coordinate 533,285, forward strand.
AGGAGAAAGGAAAAGCGGAGAAGCGCAAGAAGGTAAAAACCGAGGGAGAGGAGAAGCAGGGGAGGAAGAAAATAAAGAAGGAGAAAAAGATAGAAGAGAAGCAGGAGCTGGAGAGGTTGGGTGGGGAATTAGGAGTGAGAGATGGACCAGGAGGGGTGAAAGGGGCAGATGTGGGAAAGGAAAATGATGGTAAAGAAATAGGGGAGGAGGAGGTGGCTAAACAAGGGGATGAGGGATGGGGACAGACCCAGAGCGTGGACATTGAGGTGAAGGAGGAAGATGAGGTGGGGAAGGGAGATGTACCAGGGAAAAAGCAGAAAACCAAGGAGAAAAAGCATAAGGATAAACAGAAAGAGAAGGAGAAGAAAACTAAAGAGAAAACTGGAGAGGAAGAGACCCTGAAGAAAACACAGAAAAGAAAATCTAAGGATGAAGGAGAGGAGAGCAACAACAAAAAGGCTAAAAAGGAGAAAAGAGAGAAAGAAAAGAAAGAAGAAACAGAGAACAAGTGGAAATGGTAAGTGGCCTGCATGTGTTTGGCCTCTGGGCAGGTTTAACTTGAATGTAATGGGGTTCTTAGTTTTATTTCTTAGGATAAAACTGAAAATCCTATTTTTATTTTTTTTATTAACTGCTTGACTGTGTTTTCTTAAGCCCTGAATTCAGCATTCCTGGCAGGAGGAAGGGTGTGAGAGAGAATGAGAGGTCCTGAGTACAAAATGGTATTCATATAATATTTTTATGGTATGTATTGCTATAAAAATATGTATTCCTCCTGAACTGGCTTCACCAGGCAAGAGCTTCCTGGTGGAAGAAGATGATCCACAAACCCTCCTGTGATAAAACAGCTTCCATGGATAGGAACTATATCAGAGAGTCATAGAGAATGTAAAGGGGGCTGCATTTTTTAACTCTTTGCAGCAGTTTTTGGGTGATCCAGGCAAGCTTTTTGGTAGAAGAACGTCAGGAATAGTCATATGAATGAGGCTGATAGATGCTGTCCCCTTTTATTTTTTTCAAGGTGATGGGGATTGATGGATTTTGCTACTTGGGGTACTCTGGGACAGAGGAACCCCAATATCTGGGGCACAGACATTTAGGGAGCTGAATGCTTTGCAGCCTGTCACAGATGTCTGGGCTATAGAGAGCTGCTGGGCATTATCTCAATTATATCCCAATTATCCCAGATAGAGATGCTTATGGGCATCACCTACATCGTGAACCTTTGGAACAGATTTTATGGGGCACAGTGTTGAAAACTTATTTTTTTTTTTTCTTAAAAAGCAGTGCTGCTACACAGTGTAAACTCAATTTGCAGCACGTTTGCCTCAAAACACCCACAGAACTACATTTCCCATAAGGCCCCATTGCCCTGACACGGGGTGGGAGTGCCACAACCCGAATCACTTGGAGGACAGCGGTGGTGGCTTTTCATGGCCATGCTTCAAGCAATGCCACCGTGCCCCGGTGGGTAATGGGGTGCTGGGACACGATGCTGGGGATCACCCTGGCACCCACCCACCTCGCCACGTCTGTGGGCTGTGGGTGGCATGTACCGGTGTCTTGCCACCTTGCTGCTTGGCCGAGGGGTCCCTCGCCCCTGGGTTGTCCCCACCAACCTCCGTGCAGGCTCAGGGGGCTGCAGCAGGTGAGTGCAGGTGGTTCTTTGCTGGGATGGAGGATTGCGTGGGTTTGGGAGGAGGGATGGAGGCATGGCAGCACTCTGCAAATCACCCTCGTAGCTGCCTGCTTTCAGCCATGTTTTATGCACCCTGTTATTTTTTTAAATACATATAAATATATTCTCCTAAATATTTTTTTCCATATATTTGTATTTCCTGGCACGATGTGCTTTTAGATGCAATTTATCCAGCTTCTGATGCAATCCCCTCCTATGGGGAGGGGACAGTTCTGAAATACTTCCGGGGCACTGCTGAGCAAGAACCCACTTTTTTTTTTTTTGCGTTTTTGTTTTTTTCCAGTAGCAAAACTTTGCTATTTCTCCTGTAATTCCCATTGTCCCAGAGATGCTGGAGTTAATGGGCTGAGATCCAGTGTCTCCTGGTGCTGAGCCATGGGGTGCAGATCCTCAGTCCCTGTGTGTTGCCTGTCCCTAAATGCTCCTCCAGCAGGCTTCTTCCTCTGCCCTAGCCCCCAGTTATCTTTTTTTAATGCTATGTTTAAAATATTAATGTTTTAAAATCCTCCTCGGGGTGATTTTCTTTATTTTTAAATTATTTTGCAGCTGAGGCTTATGGTGGCTTTAAAATCCTATCCCTTATGCAGGGGAGGGGGAGTGGTACATTAAGATCCTATTTGCATTAAGGTTGTATCACCCTCAGTATGGGGTGGTGGATGCCCATGATCCCTTTTTTTGTGCCTATTGAAGGAGGAAGGTGTGGGGGAGAAACGCTTCAACCCTTGCATCCTCTCTGGTGCAAACTGAGCGGTCTTTGTGGCTTAGAGGTGGGATCTTAGTGGCTGTCCCCGTGGTTTGGGCTGATGGTTCCATCATTTTGCTCTCCCTCAGTCCTTCCACATCCCATTGAGGCCATCCCTCTTCCTTGGGATGCTTTTCCCCTTGGTCAGATCATTATTTTCCATGTTTGGGAAAAAATGGGGAAACTGAGGCAGTGTCTGGAGTGATGGAATTTCATTTGAATTTCTATAGCAGTGCTCAGGAGAAGGACCCAGGTACTGAGGCAGGGATGCTCTTATGGGTCTGTGTGCTTCTCTTCCAGGTGGGAAGAGGAAAAGACAAATGATGGGGTGAAATGGAAGCAGCTGGAGCACAAAGGGCCCTACTTTGTCCCCCTCTATGAGCCTCTCCCTGATGATGTGCAATTTTATTATGATGGTAGGTCCACCTTGGGAGGGGGCATGTGGGGTTGCCTTAGGAGGAGATGCCAAGGAGCTGCCATCTCCTTGGAGAGACAGGAGAGGCATATTGCAGAGCACACATTGAAGGGGCCATAATATCCCATTGGAGCATCATCTGGGACTTGCTCCTCTGCTCACAGCCTTTTTTTTTTTTTTTTTTTGGCTGTGGGATGTGCAGGGCTGGACCCTGAGTATCTCAAAGTGATGCAATGCATCTTGATGCCACTGCCTGAAGACCTTGTACCTTTTGCAAAGATGGACCAGGAGGTGAAAATGTAGCATGTTTTTCTCACTAATGTGCTTTCTAAATTTGAGCTTTAAGTCAGCTCATGCGCTATTTTTCTGCACACTGGGGAAAATGTGGTTTTGCTTTTGATGAGAGCTGCAGTTTCACTGCCATGGCCTCGATGACTGACACATCCAGGACACTACAGGATTTGGCCAGGCTGCTCTGAGTTCCTGGGCACAGCTCTCTGTCGTCCCCAGGGCCACCACATTTCACCTTACAGCAACTCAGTGAGAATCTGTGAGGTTGGTGGGATGGATCCAGGCTTCTGCTATCCTCGTTGGGTTTATTCTGTGTTTGTTGGACTCTTCCCCACTCGCGTCTCCAGCCCTTAGCTGTTCCCTCTGAATTGAGGGAAGGAGGCAAGAAGGACCAAGGACTCAATCAAGGGGTACTGGAGATGGGAGGAGACCACAGTCCTATGGAGTCTTGGTCCTCAGGTCCTCAACATTTGACTGAGGCTTCCTATTTCTTGTAACTTTTGTAACAGGAGGGGGGAAAAAGAAAATGAAAAGAAATTTTCATTGAGAAAATGATGGCTATGTGAGCACTGTCAGCAGAGGGCAATGCTGGGACATCGATGAGGTTGCCAGACTTTTTTTTTTTTTGGCTATGTGAGGCAGCTGCATGTAGTTCTGCATAGGGTTTGGACCTCCTCTGTGCTGTTGCAGACTCGTTTGTGTGGTGTGCATCCAGGCTGGTGCTTTGGGTTCGAAGGAGCTGTTGTTGAAAGATGTTTCTGGTTGAAAATGTTTGTGTCCAGGCATCAGGCCTGAGTAGGAAGGGAGCTGACACATGCAGGTTGCTGTGGGACTGTGACCCACTGTGTTCCCCAGTTCAGGTGGGAGTCAAAACCCAAAAATCTGCATCTGGCGTAGAATAGAACCATCCCTGAATCTCTGAAGGGCACTTTTTGTGTGGCTTGGCTAGAAAGCTATCTTAAAGTGTTTGCTTTCCAACAAGAACCAAGGTATTCCTTGACTTCGTTGGTTCAGGAGAGGTTGGTGGCTTTGCCACCTCCGAGAAATGATTCATTCCAGAATTCTTTTCTTTTGGCTGGGAAATGTGATGTGAAACTTTTGTGAGTGGGATCCTGGCTATTCAGTGTGTTCCTGTAGCTGATCATGGCTGGAAAACAAACCTTTGTGTTGTCCTGTTAAGCCAAGAATTTGGGACTCGTTGCCCAGAGGCTGCTGAAGCCCCATGGCTCAGTGACCTTAATGTAAATCAGGATTTCCACTCTCCTGGAAAAGAAAATGTAGTGTGTGATTGCAAATTGGTTGTGGCAGCATCCTGCTGTGCTGAGTGCTCAGTGCCCGGTGTGTGGGCTGCCAGTGTCTGTTCTCAGCCTGTGTCCTTGTGCTGAGCTTGGGGAGTGACCAAGCAACCTCCAGGGGTGCAGGGTTGGGCTGTCCCTGTGACTGATGCTAACACTCCTCTCCCTTTCTAGGGAAACCCCTGAAGCTGAGCCTGGCCACGGAGGAAATCGCCACTTTCTATGCGAAAATGCTCGATCACGAGTACACGACCAAAGAGATCTTCCAGAACAATTTTTTCAATGACTGGAGGAAGGTACCTTCCCTATGGAGACTTCCTTGCTGTCCATCCTCTGCATTTAACCCCCAGTATTAAGGCTGTCATCCCTGGGCTGTAGTGTGGGAGGGAGGGGATGCTTTCTGGGGGCTTATCTCTTCATTTCCTTATTTCTTTTGGGTTTGGATCATGGCTTGCTGTCTACAGCATCCCTGAATGCTTCAGGTTAGCAACTGAACTGCCTTTGAGATAGCATCACTAGAACTCAAAGTAGGCACTGTGTTTTCCAAACAGCCTTGCAAACTGCTTGGGGTGTGCATCCATCTGAAGGATTAACCTCCATGGTCCTGCAGCACCATGGCTCAGTCTATTTTCTTTTCTTTTTTTTTTAAGAAGCTGTGTGGAATCTTTTATTTCTTCAAAAATGAGACATAGTCAGAAGCACTTTGCAGAGTTGTTTTTGTCATTTAGCTTTATTCAGCCTTCCTCATTTCTTCCTCAGGAGATGACCCCTCAAGAACAGAAGATAATCAAGCAGCTGGACAAGTGTGACTTTAGGGAGATCCATAAATACTTTGTGGACAAAAATGAGGCACGAAAAGCGCTCTCCAAAGAGGAGAAGCAGGTAAGGAGTGTTTCCTGTGACATCTGGAATAGACTGATTTGCTTTGGGACCAGCTTGGGGCATCTCAGCTCTTCCTTGCCTCATTTCCTGGTGGGTTATGCCAACCAAATGCTGGGATCTCCAGCATTTGGCTCACCTCCATCTCTCCAGGACCATCACACCTCTCTTCCACAAACTTTTCTGCAAATAGTGCATGTTTCATGGCTTTGAAAGGTACCACTCATCCTCATGGTTTGAGGTTCTGCCCTATCCAGAAGATGGAGAACCTCTGCTTCATCAGCATCTCATGCTGGGTCAGCATCTCCATGTGGGTTTGCAAAGTGGGTGGAGATGACCAGTGTGTTGGAAGCAAACTTGGACCTCTAACCTCTATCTTTCCTGCCTTGTTTCCACCAGGGAAAGAATGGTGGACAAACAAGTCATAGGGTTTCAACTATGTCTGATGGGGTACTCGTTTCAGAAACTGAAGGAGGAGGCAAATAAGATCCAGGAGGAGTATGGGTACTGCATCCTCGATGGTCACAGGGAAAAGATAGGCAACTTCAAAACTGAGCCTCCGGGGCTGTTTCGTGGCCGTGGTGACCACCCCAAAATGGGCATGCTCAAGAAGAGGATCATGCCAGAAGATGTGATCATCAACTGTAGCAAGTGAGTTGCCAAGAGAAGAGCTGAGCTCTTGGGGATGGGGTAAGCAGCACATCTCCTACCTGGAGCTGCTGTGGGGTTTTGCATCTACTACAATCACTGTTTGCTTTTCATGAGGCATTAAAGCTCTCCTATCACATCGTTGTTCTACCCACAGGGACTCCAAGATCCCTGAGCCACCAGCAGGGCACAAATGGAAGGAAGTACGTTCTGACAACACAGTCACCTGGCTGGCCTCGTGGACCGAAAACATCCAGAACTCCTTAAAGTACATCATGCTGAACCCCAGCTCCAAGCTGAAGGTCAGTGAGTGCTCCTGTTTGTGCAGAGTTCCTGCCTCTTGGGCCACTAGCCTTGTTCCAGGTAGAAAGGTCAAGGGAAGAGATGTTGCGTGTCCACAAAAATGTACTTTTGTTATCAAGAAAAAGGAAAAAATGAGATTAATTGGGATGCCCTTGGTTGTGGTGGGTGGAAAGGGACATCTGTTGAGCTTTGAGTCTGTTTTTAGGGACAGATTGCTGCTGGCAGAGCTGTCCCTGTGCCCTGCTGCTCATGTGCATCCTGGTAAGGCTGTTGAAAGCTGGGCAAGGGCTGAGAGGATCCACAGGGTGTTGGAGCCCATGGGGTTTGGTCCATTTGTACCAGCACATGGAGGACAGGAGGAGGTGGGATCGCCATCTGTAGTACTGTGGGAGGAAAGGAGTGAACACAGTGGGGAGAGAAAGGTGATTTAAAGCTATTTCTACTCCTCAAAGCAAATGAGGAAAGTGCATGCAAGTGGGGCACAGCCAAGTAAGTGCATCATGTCAGTCCATGCTAGCGGTGTGTGAAAATCAGGGGCCGTGGCTGTGTGATGCTGGACCAGTTGATTCCTTGTTTGTCTTATGCTGGCCACAAGCTGGTAGAAGAGACATTCAGACTATCAGCAGCTCAGATTTTGTGAGAATCTTGGATCCAACACAGCCAGCAGAGGGCACAGAAGCCCCAGTTGAGCTGTTTCTGCTTTAATATTTTTGTATTTCATGGATTTTTCTCAAAGCATTGGAATTTGAGCTGTATCTAGACTCTGGAGGTTGTGTTCCCAAAAGAGGATCTGGCTGGAGGGGATGGAAGTAAGATGGGGCAGCAAGTGACAGTGCATTGGCCTCTCTTTCCAGGGTGAAAAAGACTGGCAGAAGTTTGAGGTAGCTCGGAAGTTAAAGGATGTTGTCCACCAAATCCGTGCTCAATACCAAGCTGACTGGAAGTCCAAGGAGATGAAGAAGCGACAAAGAGCAGTGGCCCTCTACTTCATTGACAAGGTACCTGTGGCCTCACCTTGCCCCCCTGGTCTTGCACTACTGTTGAGATTGGGGTTTAGCTTACTTGGACTGGGGTGGATGATTTCTGGTTTTCTGTGGCTACTTCCAGCTGGCCCTGCGAGCTGGCAATGAGAAAGAGGAAGGGGAGACCGCAGACACAGTTGGCTGCTGCTCCCTGCGTGTGGAGCACATCAAGCTGCACCCCGAGCTGGATGGGCAGGAGCACGTGGTGGAGTTTGACTTCCTTGGGAAAGACTCCATCCGCTATTACAACAAAGTGTCGGTGGAGAAGCTGGTGAGTGGGGCAGAGATGGACATGTTGACCAATGTGGTGCAAGGTTAAGTGAATGCCTGGGTTCACTGAGTAGTCATCAGTCCCAAATCTGTGTCTGAAATCTGTTTTGACCCCACTGTGACAACATGTGCAGGAGATGCGAGGGTCCAGTCAACGTATATGTGCTGACCCTGGCCTGCAGAAGGGGTAAAAACTTTAGGTTAAAGCTTTCAAGGTTATTATAGACCATGTACTATAAGAGAAGTTGTACCTCCTGCTGGAGCATCCTCAGTTGACTACTGGGAATTAAGACTTGGAAGTGTCTCCCTTGCTTTTTACTTTGTCCAAGGGATAGATGATGCTTTCTGTGGGAGAAATGGAGTGCCAGTGATAGCAGTGATGGAGAGAACAACCTGTGGCACCAGTGTTGGCTTGAGGTCCAAGTGGAAGTCCTTGAAGTTGAGTAGGTTGGTGGTAGGGTAGGATACATACTGTGCAAGTCCAAATCAGTATTGCTGGATGAGGAGGCAGATGAAGATAAGGGAGGTGTCTGAGAGAAATTTGCTCCTTATCTCTGACCAGAGCCATCCTTTCCTCCCTTCAAGGTGTTCAAAAACCTGCAACTGTTCATGAAGCACAAGAACCCAGGAGATGACCTCTTTGATAGGCTCAATGTAAGTTTACACCTCTGCTTCTGGACCCCTCATTGAGAAGCTGTGATTTTATTTTTTCCCCATTGGCAACATCTCTGCTTTCCCAAATGCAGGCTCAGCTGTTAGTCTGCACCCACAAGTAACCTATGTCCCTGCTAAGGAGGTGTTTTTCTGTTCCTTCCCTTTTCTAACTAATCTCCTTGGGCTTTTTTTAGTCTGGTAAGACCTGCCCACACACCTGCTGCCCCGGGGCATTGCTGGAGGTGTCAAACCTCATCCATCTGACACTTCACACCTAACTGGGGCTCAGTGAAAGTGTGAGTGCAAGCTGGAAAGATGTTGCAGCCTCCTCCTCCCAAGCAACCCCCTTGGAAAAACCTCTTACCTCCTCTTCAGCATGGGATATAGGCTGCTGCCCCCCATGCTCCCCTTCTGTCCTCGTGCCCTACAAAGCCATTTGCCTATCTTTCTTCTATAATGAAGCTGCTCCTCTGTGGTTGAATGGACTTTCTCTGTGATAGGCTTTCTCCTTCCAAGGAGGGCTTCTTCCAAACCCCACGTGAATCCTTTTAGTATCTTTTTCTGGTCTCACTGCAGCCTCGTGTTCAGTGTATGTGAGATATTCCATGTGAGATGTCCTCTCTAGAATTCAATAATTTCTGGCCATCTATACTCGAGAGGTTCTTAATGAATTTTAGTGAAGTTTGTTCTAGTCTTCAGTAGTTGAGAGCCTGACCCAACAGGTAGATTGGCAAGCTATGGGAGACCCTTTTTTTTTTTTTTTTTTTCCCAAATGACTGATTGGTTTCTTTAGGCAGAAGATAGTCTGGAAAAAATGGCTTATTGTCTTCTGCTTGTTCATTTTTTTCCTTTTTTCTCCACTTTGTCCTGCCCTCCTTCTTCCAGACGGCCATCTTGAACAAACACCTCCAGAAGCTGATGAGTGGTTTGACTGCCAAAGTGTTCAGGACCTACAATGCTTCCATCACCCTGCAGGAGCAGCTCAAGGCCCTCACTAACCGTGAGTTTCTGACAGTGTTTGTGGTGTCACCACGATGTTGTGGTGGCAGTGGGCTCAGATGGCCATCCGTTGCCTTGGTGTCCCCATAACTGCCTGCTTCTCCCTGGTTGGCCATGTATTATGTTATAGGGTGATATTTAGCTTATGGGTGTCTGTGGTGTGCTGGGAGCCATGCCAAGTGGCAAAAATCAAATTAACTGCTCAGTGGTAGTCTGACAGCTAAGATAGGGAGATAATTTTTCACTTCTTTACGTTGTTGGCTGGCTGCATGATTTTTGCCTTTCACTCAGGAGATGAGACACAATCACTTGGTGGTCTTCTACCAATTCCTGTAAACAGTATTGCCCTCCCCTGAGAAAGGATGGGAAAGGCAAACGACTTGCTGTTGTTCTGGTCTGTTTTTTGCCTTCTCCAATTCCCAGACAGGAAACATAGTGATGCTGTGCTTTATTTTCAGCTGAAGATACTGTTGCTGGAAAGCTGCTTTCCTACAACCGAGCTAACCGAGCTGTGGCCATTCTGTGCAACCATCAGAGGTCCACGCCAAAAACCTTTGAGAAGTCAATGCAAAACCTGCAGACCAAGGTGAGACAGACCAAACTGAGAGTCCTCAGAACTGCTCCTCACTCAGTGATTCCCTTTCTTGGACAGGGAGAGTGGAAAAATCTGTTTGAAGAGACTGTTGATCAAGCATGGCAAGGAATGAATCAGAAATAGCTTTTCTTAATCATCACAGACACACCAACAACCTGGGGGTGGAGAGGAATGGGATAAGCTCATATGCTGGTTAAAGCACACATGGCACAAAGTTGTTGTTTTTTTTTTTTTATTTTTTAAATCACTTCTTGTCTTCAGACCAAGCTGGGTGCATTTAGTGATGGCACAGCTCAGGACCATGGAAATGGATTTTGTAATTTTGTGGTTTGCAGGAGAATCAGCTAAAATTTAATGGATTTGCTATGGAAACGCTACAAACTGACTTGTAGTTGTCCTCAGCTCTTCTGTTCACAGTCTTCCAGTGAGACTGGGACTTCGTGGGGTGGGTGCAACACTGTCATGAGCCAGTCAACCTTGGTTTAGTTGCACAAGATGAACAGATAAGAGCTGTGGGTGTTTCTGACGTCAGTAATGTGAGGTTTTTGTAAGATGCTAAGGAATGCTTGAGCCCCAGCAAGAGGCTTGGGGGCAGATTTTGGGGCCAGATGGGGGCTGATGAGAAATTGAGGGGCACTGTGGTGTGGTGAAAGGAAGGCAGCTGAAATCTTTGAGGAGGACAGGAGCATGGGCTCACTCTGTGTTTACCTTCACAGATCGATGCCAAGAAGCAACAGCTGGAGAAAGCCCAAGAAGAGCTGGAAAAAGCTGAAGATGAGTTTAAAGATACAAAAGATGCTAAAGCAGAGGCGTGAGTGGCTCTTCTTACACTTCTTGTTAGCAGAGAGATCTCTGTCCAGGTCCTGTGGGTGGGATTGACAATACCCTGTGTGCAGTTATTTGGGACTGAAATGGTTATGGGTCACTCCTTTCCCATGGAAACCTGGCAGACAGGTGGAGGGCTGGTGAATGGTTCTCTGCAGCAGAAGGGCTGCCAAGAACTCCTTCTGAGGAGTTTTTCTTTAGGGCACGTCTCTCTGAATACTCAGACTTCAATGGAAGCTGTGAGGTTATAGGATAACTGCAAAGGATAACTCAGGGCTGGAGCTGAATGTACACAGACTGGCCCTAATGTATGTATTCTTGAAATGCTTAAGTGGCAGACGCAGATATCTGATCCCTGCAGCACTTATTGCATGGGGCCTGTCCAAATTTACTCTTCCTACCAGAGACCAAATGTGACTTTCTGCCCAGAGATAAGACAGTTGGACAAGAGAAATGATGCTTGTTTTCTGTTACACTCTGCATTTTTCCTGTCTTCTGCTTGTGACCTGTGCTACTAAGATGCAGAGTGGGCTGTCTGACACTTTTTTTTTTTCCATGGAGTCTGGATTTCAGGGGAGAGTTTTTGCTGGGTGCTCTCTTATGTGCTTGCCCAACTTTTTTTAAAAAAATCTTTTAGTACAAAATTGACACCTTATTTCTCAAGTACTTCTGTCTAGTGGGTTAGTGCTAAATCTTCTACTTTGCCATTCTGGAGCTGTTTCAAGACTTGGAGGGGGTGTAGAGATCGCTGTGAGATGAAGCTTGCTGGCTTCATATTGTGCTCCTAGGCAGCATCAGGCCAGGAGAACGGCTCTGTATTTCACTTCTGCTGCATTTTCCCTTTAACCTGCTGCCTGTGTTGCTCTTCCTCTTCCCTCAGCAATGTGCAAAAGAAAAAGAAGCTGCTGGAGCGCCTGAAGGAGCAGCTGGCCAAGCTGAATGTCCAGGCCACGGACAAGGAGGAGAACAAACAGATAGCTCTGGGCACGTCCAAGCTGAATTACCTGGACCCCAGGATTAGCATAGCCTGGTAAGTCTTGACCATGTTTTGGGGCAGATGTTCCTCTAGAGAGGATGTGCACGTTGCCTGAGTCTTTGGAGGGAGGAAACTCTGTCTCTAGCTGGCCAGAGGAAGATATCCAAGCTCTGGAGGTGTTGGAGATGAGTGAAGTCCAAAGGTGAGACTTCTCTTGCTGCAAATCACTACTTGCAGAATATCCCTTTTGAATTTAAAGCAAGGAAGGGTGACTTGTCACATCTTTATCAACAGTGACAAGGCACAGAGTGAATTTCTTAGGGGACAAAGGAGTTTGCACAGGGAGGACTGACATGGTGGGAGCCAAGTAGGGATGGGTAGTGCAGCCCCTGGGATTTCCCCCCTTGTGCCTTGTGTTCTCTGTAGGTGTAAGAAGTTTGGAGTGCCCATTGAGAAGATCTACAACAAGACACAGAGGGAGAAGTTTGCCTGGGCGATCGACATGACTGATGAGGACTTTGAATTCTGAGAAAGCAAGAATTCTTTCCTGTTACCTCATGCTCATTTGGTGCTGTTTGATAACTTTTTCCTATGCTACTGCAGCTGTTGCAGAGGTGGGATGGTTGTCTAATGGAAGTTTGATGTAGGTGTTTCATGCTGCTTTTTATATAAAAACTTGAAACCCAGTGTTAAAAGCAAACACCGCTGACCTGTGACACTTGTTCTGAGTGCAGCAACTTAAATGTGAACTTTTAATTCCTCTCCAGAGCTGCCAGGTGCTTTGGATATCTTCTTTCCTCCTCCTCCAGAGTCTGGGAAGAAGATTGAGAGCCTTAAGCGTGCCAATAAATGAGATTACATAGTTAATCCTATCTTCTTGCCATAGTGGAGCTGTGCTGCACTCTTTAGCTGCTCTGAATTAAGCTGATGGGGAAACACAAGGTAATGACAGCACTGAAACAGGCAGCTGCAGTCTGAGACCTGGGCTTGGGTCAGCGGATGCAGAGGAAAGGGGAAAATCTCAGGGTATTTTGTGCCATTTGACAAAACTGATTGTAGAAAGGTAGTCAAAATGGAAACATCGTGTGGGAGGGAGCCAATATCACTGCAAGAAGCTCCATCCTTGGGAAGGGGAGATAGGAAGGTGCTGGGCAGAAAGTGGATTTAATGCTAGAATGCTAAAAAATACCTTGGCATGAGCAATGTGTACTCTGATCCCATGTAGTGTACTCATGATACCCATGTAGTCAAACCCTCTCTGTGAGGAGGTCTTATTTGGGTCCAGAAATAAGTTATCCAGCTTCTGACTTCATGCTGGGAAGGGATGATGCTGGCTGTGGGGCTGGACCAGGCTGTGGTGGGATGCAGATGTGCTGGGGAGTGGTACCAATTTTGCTGGATCTGTGCCTATGTGGGATGGCATCTTCATCAGCAGTTTGTTCTTGTTGAAATTGTTATTTCAATTGGAAGCCATTAAAATTGTAAGTGGTTTTTCTGAGTGTGGGTGACTGGAGGCTAGAAGCTTTTTTACAACTCATGCAGGACATGATTCTGCTGAGAGCTGATGCAGAAAGCTGGAGCCTGGTCTCTATTATGCATGTGTGTGTGCTCAGTTGTCTGCAGGGATTAGGCTTGATATGAAATCCTTTGCCTTCAAGCAAAGAACCTGCTTTCAGATCTCAAAAACCATTTGTGGTTGGTTCCTGAAGGCCTCCATGTGATAAGAATGAGAAGAAATGCACAAGTGAAGTCAATGCTGTTTTATCTTGCATCTGCATTGGAGTGGGGTTGTGCATGCAGTGGTGCTCCATGACTTAGCTGAGATGTGGCAGTTCCATGAAGTCTCACAACAGCACTGTCTCCCCAAGCCACAGGAGTGTATCTAGGGTTAAAATGAGACACTGAATCCTAAAACAGGTCTGAATGGTGGCAGAAGTGAGAGGGGCTTTATTTTCCTGGCAAACCTAGACCAGTTATCGGCTGCACAGGCAGAAGCTGCTCAGTGTGCCTTGACTCCTATGTTGGATTTGTACCCATGAACACAAGAGACCCAGTTTAGATCCAATGCATTGAGATATTTTCTTGTCCACCCTGCTATAAATGCTTTCTGACTTTGAAAAATTTTTTTAAAAAAATGCCTTATGGTGGAAAGCTTGTTCCATCCCACATAAGGGGGTAATTCTGGACAAGTTTACTTTCAGCTGCAGAATAGAGGAGCAAGATGCAAGTGGATGAGCACAGTGGGTATTTCCATTGAACCAATGGATTTACTCATGTATTTAAAGTATTTTCTAGAGGAAGAGTGGCACAAACATCGTATTCATGTGGACTCTGTAGTACTGATGGGCTCCTTGGTGATACTCTGAAAATCAGGGCTATGAAGAGCTGCCAGTGTCAGTTAAATAATTACAGGTTATTATGTAGGAGCTTAAATAAAGCATCTACATTTTTCCCAAGAGGGTGTTAACCTGCATTGTGTTGTGCTTACATGTATGGCTTGACCAGTTCTGTCAAAAAAGCTCAGCAAGAAAAAGATTGGGGATTCAGTGGAGCAAAAGCAAGGTGGAGGGGTCGTGTGCTTGGCCAGGTATCAACTGCTCTATACTGGGTTGAGCAATGCAATACTTCTGAGTCATCTGCACTTTGAGGAGAGAGGGTGATAAGTTTTGAGGAGTGTCCTCTTGGCCCATGGCCATAACTGAGTGAGACAGAGGTTGGGAAAGCTGGATTTCTCACTGTTGACATCACAGTAGCAAAATGCAGTCCAGCCTAATTTCAGATCTCTTGGGTATTTTCCACGGCTCAGGACCCTCTGGAGCAGGAATCATCTCCGATGGTTCCATCTGCCTCCATCACAGATGCCTAGAGGGATCCTGCTCTTATCTCACAGCCAACAGTTTGGGGTTATTTGATGTTTTGAAGCAATATTTGCATGCTCAGTGGAACCCTATCTCCCTTGGCCCTTCCAGGGATGCTTTCAATACAGTTTTTCCAATGAGTTTTCTGTAGGCACCTGAAAACTTCTTTGACTAAGATGTCTGGTGGCCCGAAGGAAAAATATTTAGAATCCTTAGAGTTGGAAGGGACCTTTAAAGGTCATCCAGTCCAACTCCCCTGCAATGTACAGGGCCATCTACAGCTAGATTAGGGTGCTAAAAAATATTTGCTGCTAACATAGGCATTTTTCTTTTGTAATCACTTTTTCCTCTTTTTTTTATGAAAAATAAAAATCTGGTTTTGGGCGAAACCAGAAGTGGTACTCTCCACTGTAACTTTTTGGGTTGCTCATGTGCTTGTCACAGAATCCTGCTGTTCATACTGGTTGGGAGGAGACCTCAAGGCAAATTGACCAGGAACAAAGCTGGCTGCTCATGCTGGTACTGGGATGGGCTCAGGGCTGCTCTTATTTCATAACAATTCTCAAAAGCCTTTTGATGGCCAGAGAGCCTCGCTGCCTGCAGGCTTGGAATGTCCCATGCTGTGCAATGGCTGTAGGACAGCACTGGTGCTGTGGCTGCTCAGTAAGATAAACCTATGGGTGGGAGGTAGTGAGAAGTTCCTCTTGCCTTTGGCATCTGCCTCTTCCCAGAAATGCTGAGGCTGGGAGGGTCTCTGAGGGCTCCAGTCCCACCTCTGGCTCAAAGCAGAACAAGTGTTGATTGGGTTGCCAAATGTTGACATTTTTCTCCACTGCTTCCCCAAGTGTTTAATCATTGCTGTGCCAACAGTGTGGTTTTTTTCTTTTTCTCCTTATGTCTGGTTGGAATTTCCCTTTTTGCATCTTATGACATGATGCTTGACCTCAGAGTGCCTCTGAGGAACATCTGATTCTGGTTATTATCTGATTCTTATACCCACCCTGTATTAAATAGCTGAAGGCAGGAAATTAATCCCCCCCTTAGCCTGCTTCTTTCCAGCCTGCCCTGTTGCATGGGGTCATTTGAACTCAGGTTTGGGACTGTGCTGAGCTTCACAAGCTTGGATAAAGCTGCTCCTTCGCCACAGAACAGTGTGGGATGTGGTGGCTGAAGAAGGTAGGACCACTTCCACCTCCATGTATAGTCCATGTATAGCTTTGGGGAGTATGGGCAATGCCTCCTCTGCAGTGGGAAGTCATTTCATAGAGTCACAGAACATCCTATGTTGGAAGGGACCTATGAGGACCATTGAATCCAACTCCTGGCTCCACACAGGAGCACCCAAAATCCAAATCTTATGTCTGAGAGCGTTGTCCAAATGCTCCTTGAACTGTGGTGGTGTGAGGCCATGGCTACTGCACTGGGGGACTGCACCATGCCCACCTCCTGCTGGTGAAGAATCTTTTCCAAACATCCACCCTGACACAGATCCATGCTGTTCCCTTGGGCAGTTGGAGGCTCTAATGAGACTCCATCCCTGTGTGGCAGTTCTGCGTCAGCATCCTGGAGAAACAGGAATGGAAAGCTGACATCCTTGGCACTCTCTGCAGAAAACAAAGCCCTTGGTTTGAGCTGCTGCTCATCAGCAACCTTCCCCCATCCTGCTTTTTCTTGGGGATGAGTCAACCTCTTGATGGACAGCCAACAGATTATTGATCCTCGTTGATGAAAGACGTGTGTGAGCCTTCCATTTCCTAGGGCTGCTTCCTGCTTCTTATCAGTGTTGGCAGCACGGTGGGAAGTGTTAAGTGGAGAAGGGACCTGGTGGGTGACCTGAGGAAGGGCAGCCAGCAAAAGCTGCTCTTGCATCTGCTTAATGACAGGGCCTTTGCTTGCCTGTAGGTTGTTCAGAGAGATGGGCTTTGGGCTGATTCATCTTAATTGGCGCAGAGAGGGAAGTGGGTGTGATAAGAGCTCCCTAACGAGGAGCTTTTGCTGTTGAATGATTCTTACACTCTGCATCTGTTCCCTGGTGAGCTGTCAGATTAAGGAGAAAACAAAACAGCTGTAGTCTGGCAGAGGGCTGAGAGGTGGGAAACCCCTGCAGGGATGTGAGGAAGAGAAACATGGAGGGGTGCCAGAGGGTTTTTCTCTTTCCCCCCTCACCTTCTTCTCTTGAGGCGTGATGCTGGAAAAAAAAAATGGGAAAAATAGAACAGAAACATGAAAGGGGAATATATTTACTCAGCATGAGAGGAAACTGTTTAAGTGAGGTTATCACTGCTGGGCTTCAGACCTTCTCCCTCTGGTTGCAATAAGTGGAGGCACTTTCTTTTCCAGCCTCCTTTAGCAGGAGATCACAGCTGTGGTTTGCCATAAATAAAACACGTTTACACAGTTGTGCTGTGTCCATCAACAGTCAGCCAAGTTCAGGCTGCTGTAAAATAAGCTCCAATGGGGCAGGCCTTAGCGCTTGCCATGTGTTTGTAAATGTGGCACTGCTGGTGCCAAGGAGAGTGGCTGCAAAGGAAAGCAAACGATTAACCTACAAGAAATGGGATCCCCGTGATTAAAACCAAGGGCAGCCTAATGAGGGGAAGAGGAAGGGCTGCTGATGGAAGGATAAAACTCTGGGATATCAAGTTTGTGCACTGCAAAGGAGACCTGCTGGTACTGTGCCCAGCTTTGGGAGGGGGATAGCTGCCCACTATGGTGTCCCATAGGGAATGATAGGATGACACATTGGCTGGTTCTTCCTGTGGCTTCATTTTAGCCATAATTGTGATTTTTTGGCCACCCAAGCACATGTGTTATTTAAAAGAACAGTAAAATCTCAGGAAGGGTTCAGTCCAGCTGACCCCATCGCACATTCTGAGAGCAGCTTCTCCAGACCTTAATCTTGCTGTGAGCTGGAGCACAGAGAATTCCAGTAAATTGCTTAATTACAATTCTTAATCCAAACCTGGATTAGGCTGCAATTATAAGTGATCAGTTTGACTCAAAAATAAGCCTTTAGATAACTGCCTTTGCAGCTGCAAGAGGGATCATGAATGCTTCTGCTGCCATGAGCCTGGGAAGAGCATGGTGTGAGATCTCTGCAAACCAAAGTAGCTTCCAGCTAGCCTCTATTTCAGCAAGCTTGCAAAGGAGGAATGGTGAGGCTTTTCCAAAAATAGTGTTTCTAGCTCAGTGGATTGCATACAGACCACCCCTTGTGCGTAGGGCAGGTTATTTATCTCCTAAGGTGTGTCAGATGAGAAAGTCTCCAGTCCCTTCCTGGAGGTCACCTGTATGTGAATGAGCTCTTTGTGTTCTCTGTGATGTCTTTTATCTATTTCTCAAGTTGGACTCTTCAACCCCTGAAGGCTTGGTTTGCCTAAAAAAAAAAATAGGGTTGGGTGAGAATTAGTGCAACCAGTTTTAATGAGGGCTCACATTTCCTTCTTGGTAGCTCCCCAGGTAGAAGCAGTTCTTGTATTTCATTCCTGGTGCTGCAAACCTTACTTATGTCAGAGCCAGAACCTTGGGGGAGGTTAAATCTCCACTGCTCCCTTTCCTGTGCATTCTTGGACCTTGCACTGTCCCCATTTTTGTAGGCACAGAATAAGGAACTGATGGTACTGCCATTGCTAGTAGCAGGTTCTAAGCTTTGTACTGAGTTTGCAAGACCTCAGGATTGAGATTTTTTTGGGGTTTGCTCTGGCTGAGCTTGTCTTGACCTGCCTGAGGCTTTGTTTCACTTGGCTGAGCTGTAAGGGCAATTTTTCTAATTGACCAGGTGGCTTTGGCTAATTTGTTCTACTTCTATGTATCTTTGTATGATGTAATTGTAGGCTTATATAGATAGCCATAACAATCTGTTTTTCTGTATACGATGAGGTATTTATGGCACAGGAGGATGTAATGTAGAGAAACACAGGTCTGGTGCAACAGCAGAGGTCTGGAGTAGTTGGGGGTGAAGGATAAGGAAGGATGGGACTGAGGCTGACGCTGGAGACCTCTTAGTTATTAACAGCTCATCCCAGGTTTTGCTGGTACCATGTTGAGCTCAAGACCATGGTAATGGAGCTAGTAGAAATGCACTTGGACCAAGTCACCAAAGGGAAATCTATGTGGTTTTAGGGAAAATGAGCTTTCCCAGTGGCCCAGCACTAATCCAAGGCTTCAGCCTTGACTTAGATTGGGCAACCAAAGATCTGAAGAGGTAGAATCACTGAAGGGGTGAGGTTGGAAGGGACCACTGGGTCCACCTGGTCCAACCTCTGCTCAAGCAGGGTGCCCAGGGCTGTGTCCAAGTGACTTCTGAAGATCTCCAAGGAAGGAGACTCTATCACCTCGCTGTGCCAGTGTTCTATCGAAGCTGTACAGCCATTGGGTTAGATGCGGCATTTGTCTCAGTCCTCAAAGAGTTTGCATGTGTTTCTCCTTTTCTTCAGCTCTAATTTACTTTACACATAGTGCAAGGCTGAGAGTCCTCATCCTCTTTCTGGTGGCCTCCTAGACTGGTCACCGCTTCCTATCCTCTTCTTTCAAAGAGGAACTGCTAATATTGGTGGCAATTGCTTTCCTTTGGGTTTATTTTGAGGTATTGAGCAAAAAAATTGGCAAAGCTGAAGCACAGGAGTTCTGCAGAATTCTGCAATGAGTAAACTCCTTGGTTCAGGCTGTGTGTGATGTGCAATGTATCAGTAGCAAAGGTGACCTGCAGCTGCCAGGAACCAGCCTTCATGTTGGCCATCATCTCCATCCATGGAGAGTTGGGAGGTGCTGCCTCTGAGAACATGCAGGCTGAGAAGAGCAAACCAAGATGAAGGCTCTCCTGATGATGTTTCTGAAGCCGTCTTCTGCACAGACTTTGGTGAGTTGTCCAAGCTGATGCAAAAAATTAGGTTGGGATGGTGAGAGCTGGTGTTTTTCTTCTGGAGAGGTTACGTTAATAAACTCTAAATCCAGTGGTCTTTAAGAAGTTAGTAGACTACTTGGATAAAGAGCTGCTCTGCATGGTCAGCTTTGCCTCTCCTTCACAATGTGACAGCAGGGCCCTGCTCCCAGACAACCTGCAGCCTTTAGCTGCCCACAGAGCAAACCAAAATCTGTCACCTTCCCTATTCTCATGGCACATCACTGGAAAGAGCCCTTTGTGTTTTTGCTACAAACCCAATCACAGCTTGAGATCTGCAGCTAACGCTGCGCTCTTTGTGATGGGTACAGCTGAACTGTGAACTGAAAATTGAGTGCAACCTTTAGTACACTCAAACCATTTGTCAAATGCTGTAATGGGATAACTGAATATCAACACCTGCCGGAAGCCTGATGCATTGAGATCTCACCTGGAAAGAAGGTTTGTCTACTGGAAAGTGAGTGAGTGGCAGCAATTTTGAGTGTGGGACAGTAGAAGGGCTGGATCTGCTCAAACTATATCTTACTTAATATCCCATGGTCTGCACAAGGATGGGAACGGGTCCAACTGGGAAGGAGATTCTTGCTTTGACCTCATGCAAATAGTTTGTTTTCCTCCCGTAGCCAAGTTGCTGATATGCTATGTCTGCACCAACCAGACCAGCAAAGATCAGTGTCTGGAGGCTTCTTAGAGACAATCTGCACGACTTCTGTTGTGAAGACCAATGTTGGTGAGTCCCATGGCCGTGACCTGTCTGAGTTATGGCCTCCCAGCTCTGTTCACCAATGCTCCTGTGCATTCCAACCCTGCTGTCAGTGAGGCTTTGTCCTTTCCCTGTTTCTGCTCTCGTGCATTGGAGTCTCATTGGAGTCTGAAGAACATCCTATTGCTGGGTCTTTGGAAGACCTGAATATCATTGGGTTACAGGACAAACCCAATTAGCTCTTTGCTTGGTCAGTGAGACAGAGGGTAATTAAATGAACCATAACCCATACACACTTGGATGATCTCTACATATGAAAGTCAGGATTTGCCCTTGTGAAAATGGTTCATGGGTTGGTTTTATTTGTCTTTCTAGGCCTTCACCATTGGAAGGCGATCAACAGAAGCTGCAAAAATTGCAGTGTATTATCTGCCTTTCATAAATGCTGCAGTCACGATCATTGCAGTGAGGCATCTAGGATGGGATGTCCCTTCTTGGTGCTGGGAACTGCAATTCTGGTCAACAGTAGCAGGTCCATTCTATGGACTGAAGTGTTATGCCCTAGGAAATTGGGATCCTGTTGAATAACCCATGCAAGCCTTTGGTCCCCCAGTACCTCCAGTTGTTTTGTTCTTAGAACATCCTCCATGCAGCTGATGTTGAGATATGGACAAACCCATCTGAACCTGACTTGATCCCCCCCATAATTCTTTTATATCTTGTCATGCAACAGGGCTCTGCGGCCATCCTGAAATGAAAGAGAATAAATAACACCCATCTTGGAAATTTCTGTTGATTGCTGACTCACAGCAGGGCTGGGGTTTTGCAAGCAGCATGGTCTGGTTGTTTCTGCAATTACAGAGAGCTAAACAAATGGAGGTGAGTAGGAGGATACGATCCTGAGCAGCACAGCCCCAGAGCTAAGTGTGTCTCCTACTGCTTCAGCCAGGCAGAAATTTGTGAAGGCTCAGAGAAAGGCATCTGGAAAATAATTCACATTTTCAGTGATATTTTACTGTCCACACACTGATCCTTATGGGGGTTGTGATACCATGGGGAAGGCATATTAACAAATGAAAGCTCCTGTGTCTGTTCCTGACCCTGGGGTTAGCTGGTACCTATCTGTACAGCCGAGGTCTCTCCCTCCAAAATACCAGTTGGAAAGTATGTCAAACTTGTGATCAGGTAATATGGTAAATAGAGACTTGGGAAGTCCCTGGGGCACTGTTTTCATGAGTTAATTCAAAGAGAGGGAGCTGAAGGGCAGGTTCTCAGAAGGATTTCAACACCTTGGTGTAACCTGGCCCCAGGCTGCCCATGCTGTGTCGTTGAACGTGAAGATCTCTGTACCAGGGTGGGACTCTCATGGTGAGCACCCAGCTCCCTTCACAGCACCCAGGAAGGGTGTGAGCGCAAGGGAGATGGGGTCAGAGCAACCACAGGCTCAGAGTCCTTCAGCAATGAGTTTAAGCTCATGTTGATTTCCAGCAAACCCTCTGTTAGAGTAAATAACTAAATTCTATAATGCACCTTGTTAATCATATTGAAGGATGACATGATTATTTTTCGCTTCTTCCTCAAAAATAAGACTGAAATCTGGTTAAAGCAAACTGCTTCCTTGCCCATGCAGATCTGCTGCTGCAAGACACTCACCCTTGGCTGCCCAGGCTGATGTCCAGATTCTCCCAAAGAGTCATCCCTGGAGGAGGACACCACGCTGTGAATCACACTGGGCAATCCTTGTTCGAGCTCTTTGGTTGCTGCCTTGTGACAGCTGGGAGGGCTGACACACCTTCTCCAGCATCCACGATGGCAGGCAGTCCCCATGGGTGGCAGGACTTCATGTTGGGCAAGCGCTGTGGCTTACCCTCTCCACACCCAGAAGCTGTATGTCCATTGCTGAGGAATGATGAATGCTCGTGGGGTTATCAGGGCTGACTTCCCCATCCTGTTAATCCTGCTTCATGTCAGCAGCGTTGGTAGCCCCAGTGCTTTAAAGCCAATGTCAGAAACCTCAAAAATATCTGAAAATTACCACCCCTGATACCAGTGCTCCCCCCACCAACGTTTTCTTCCATCAAAAAAGGTGATCCTATGGGTTTTGGTGTCCCTCTGAACTTCCTCTGGCCATGCCTTCAGTGTGACGAGCAATGAGTAGTCCTGTCAAGTGCCTTAGATGTGCAAGATGCACATGACCTCTGCATCAGGGATGCTCACTCATCTATCTGGTCTCCTATCCAGGACTTAAAGATAACCCAGGTGTTTTTGTCCTCCTCTTGTCCATCTAAGCTCTTCTATATGTTCTCTGAGCCTCTTCTCCTTCTGCAGCTCCTCTTCCCAAACCCCAGGTTGCGTAGGGATCCCCATTCTCTTTCCTCAACCAAATCTTGCAAGGTGGAGAAGGAAGGGGTGAGCAGACAGCTGATGGGCCAACCAGTTCTGATCTAAGGGGCTGCTCCTGCTTTGTCCTCTCTGCTCTTTGGTGGCTGGGTGTGTGGTGATTCATGGTGAAGTGTGCAGATTTCCTGCATTAACCTTCCTGGTAGCTCTTTCCTCAGAAGCACAAGTGGGACAGGCAGTCAATTTCAGCCCTTCTGGGGCCTCCATTTATCGACTCCAGCTTCACCTGAATAGGTAGAGAAATCATCCCTAATAGAGAAATCAAATGGGCTGGGAACCTCACACTTATTTGGTATCTAGCAGGACTTTGCTTCAAATGCTCTGGTTCACAGTATTTTTACACTATGCTCAGGTGTAGCCAAGCTGGAAACCATCTTCCAGTGTGCCAACTCCTGGGTTTGAACACCAAAGCCATTGCTCTCTTGCTGCTCTCAAAAGTATGATGTGGAGCATTTAGGACTTGAGGTAACCAGCAGCTTTTATAGGCTACAGGAAACTATAAAACATTTCCTGTTTATATCGCCAGCCATGAATATAGAGCTAGGTCTGTCCTGTCTGGGAGTTCTCCAGGTTTAACCCTGGAAAGACATTTGGCAGTCATCCACCCAGATGAAGCCATTAATTTATGCTACTTAAAGCTGTTTTACTTTGAGTAGATGCCTTCACCTATCTGGCCACAGATGTGATGGTCAGATTGGAGCTAAACAGTACAAAAAACCCCACTGAGACATTGAGAGCACTACTAGCCTGACCATAAAGACATTAAAGCATTAAAAGCAATAAATGGGATGGATTGCCTTAGTGCTGCTTTCACTCATCTTTGGACCCATCAGACCAGCCTGAAGGCAATGCTGAGGTGAGAAAACAACCCACATGCATTCCTATCCTGTCAAATAATACATGATCCCTGCCCATCTTTTAAAATTGTTGTCTTTGTAATCACTCAATCCAAACACAGCCGAGATATATATCCTGTCCCCAGATGAGGAAGCTTTTCCTGGGCTGCGGAGACAACTGAGAGAAGATGAAGGCCTCCATCCTTGCCGTGTTGGCTTTGGTCCTATGTGCAGATCAAGGTAAGGTGTCATGGTTTCTACTAGACGAAGAGTTGTTGCATGGTGGAATGTCAGGGACGCTTCGTAGCCAGGGAAAGAAAACTTGGGAAGGGATGCCTTAGTGTTTGCAGTGGAGCTGCTGGAGGACATGGAGCTCCTCTTTGGTTTCTCAGCCTGAACGTTTGAAGGGTTTCTTTTCTGCAGGGGAAATTTCTCTATAAACTCACGTGCTACTGGATTTTTATGAAAGCAAGACCAACAGAGAAAGGAAGCGCTTGCCTCTCTCCTGTCTTCGTTAAAGACTTTCCAATGGGTTTGTTTGTATTGATGATGCAAAACTAGTTATTTCTATATTTTGATGAAGAAGTGCTCCAGTCTATGATCACACAATGCATCCACAGCACCATGCTCCTGTCTCCTGCAGCTGGTGACACTATTTCCAGCAGTGACAGTGGGACAGGGCCAGACTTGCATCTTTTTTGCAGCTGCCTACTGGTTACCCCTATACTGTCTGTCCATCTCAGAGACTCCACCCCAGTGATTTCAGGGACTTTGGAGTTGAGTTGGGGCATTAGGGAGAATTTGGATAGTGGGCTATATGAGGTAAGCAGCTTTATGCTCAGATATCGGGTGGAGAGGAATATTTGCATATTATTTGCATTATAGATATAGTTTATTTCACAGAGATTGCAAATGAAGTCTGAGCCCTCTGAAAGTATCTGGTCCTGCAGCCTCTGTAGGCAAGACACTTAAGCAACCAGGGAGAGTAAATGTCGTCCTCATTTTGTAGAGAGGAATAAAGTTTGCCAACTCTTGGAAATTTGCCATGTTATCTGCTGCAGAAAAATAATTTCTCGGAATAGTTGTTTCTGTCTCATTGTGTCCTAAGAATACCTTTCTGCTACTTAATGTGGTTTGCTTTCCAGAATAGTGACCTTGACAAATTTCCAGACTTAACAAGGCCCAAGGGACAGAGATTGTCTTCAGTACCAAAACCAAGAGCACCTTAACTCAGGTTAGATAACCTAGGCAGTAAAAACTGAAGCATTGGACTGCACGTGTCTTAGGGCTGAATTCCAACAGCTAAGAGTTAAATGTAATTTTCTTCATCGATGTTTCAACACAAGTTTGAGGGCATTGAAGTTCCACCCATGGACACTGGTGTGGGAGTCTTCAGGCCATGGAGGTCTCAATTAATGGGACCAACAAACGCCAGTGCTTAATGCCCAGTTTGACTGTAGTCTTATTTATAGCGTCTCCATCAACTAGAAAGGGTGAATCCAAGCCTTGAGACATCCCTGTAGACTTCTACAGCAGATCCCAGCCTTTTCTGATCCTTGCATCATATCAAACTCAGTGTCCTTGGCTTAGTGTGCTGCATTTTGAGTGCAGGGCAGGAGGGGCAGCATCTGAACTTCTATACACAGATGCATGTGTTGGGTNCAGTGTGCTGTATTTTGAGTGATATACACATATACACAGATGCATGTGTTGGGTGTAAATGTGCAGAGGGCAGAGTGGGTTGGGTCTGAGTCTTGCAAACTCATCATTTTCAGCTGACTTGCATGTTGTGCATTTAAGAGTCAATGGAAAGAAAGTGGTAATTTTTGCTACCAAGAGTAATAGCATTTTGTCTTCATATTCCATCTTCCTGTCTCTCCTCCTGCAGCAAATGCCTTATATTGCTACACCTGTGAGTGGGAGCAAAGCAACTGGAGCTGTCTGAAGGCTGAGAAGTGCTCAGACAAGGATGAATACTGTGTGACGAATGTTGCTGCTGTAGGAATTGGTATGTGCTGGCAGTGCATGGGGACTCAGGAATGGGATGTGGGGTTTTGCATAGGTTTTTATGGTTGCCCTTTGTGCATGGATGAGATGAGGAGTCATGGGGAAGCATTTGTGGGAGGTGGAGACCTTGCTAACCCAACTTGGCAGTGCTGAAGTTTGCTGGGTTTGAAGAGTTCCTCCCCTGTCCCTCCTTGGGATTTTCCTTTTTTGTTTTATGCCTGCATGGAAGAGGTAGGGGATAATAAGAGATAAAGAAAGTAGTCTTCAGAGGAAGAATAAAGACATTCAGACCTTGGTTAGAAAGGAAGATGAAAAGAAGCAGGTAGGCAAGAGGGATGAGATGGTCTAGAGAGAGAGAGAAGGAAATAAAACTATTTTCTTTGTCAAGAGAAGTCTTGCAGTGTGGTTTCAATCCAAGCAAGAGCATTGTTTCATGGAGTTTTATGGAGCTGGACTCAATAATCCTTGTGGATCCCTTTCAACTCAGGGTATTTTATGATTCTATGTATGCCACCATTGTACGTCTAAGAAAGCCTCAACATGAGGATCTATGCTGGGAAGTGCTGGATGCCCAGCAGGGATATTGAGGGAATTGTGTAGCTGGTCCCAGCAATCATGGGGCCCACAGTGGGTGGGATTGGAATGGGTCTCACTGGCTGTGCTGGTCCTCAGGACAGGAGGACGTATTAGTCCCTCTTTTGAGACTGAGGAGCTCTTGGGAACCCCACATCACTAAAAATACTCTCTCCTTTCTCCTTTGGACAAGGTTCTTTGTCTTTCTGGAAGAGGATCACCAAGAAGTGTTCCAGGACCTGTCCATACCACAACTTCAGCCTGGGCCTGGCGACCTACACCTCGTACTGCTGCCAGACCTTCTTGTGCAACTTACATGCCTGCCCAGGACCCAGGCTAGCTCGGCCATGAGATGTTGGGACTCCTGAGCCAGTCCCCTCCTTTACTTGCTCAGCTGCATTGGGAGAAAGGGGCTCCTGAAGACCTGAAGAACATGGTCAGATTCCTCCAGGAGGGTATGGACACCATACTGCAGAGTAGATAAAATATTATGGTCACTACCTCCTGCCCTGTGTTGCCTGTCAGCCTGGAGCTTCTTTCTTGCTTCTCATGCCTGAGTTCTGTCATCTTGATGAAGAAGTGCTTGATGGAGACGTCAAGATGGGCACCCTCTGTAGCTTGGAGGAGGGAGATGCTGCTTCTGCAGGGGTTCTTCAGGGGTTTCTCCTCCAGCCTTGCCTTGTCTTGGGTGCAGCTGGGAGCCACGCAGCAAACAGCAGCTTCCCAGCCTTGGAATAGAGGGTGGACCAGAAATAACCACCTCTTGGTGCCAGCTCAAGGCAAATTGTACAAACTCACAGGGTGGCTGCTGGGGAAGGGAAAAGCCTGTCCTGACTATAAAATCCTGAGCTTGGTATGGATCCCAACCACAGTTTTTATCCCTTGCACTCTCCCTCATACAGCCTCTTGCTCCTGATCCTCAGCTAATGACAGTGACAAGTACTGTGCCACCACCCCATTAGCAGTTCACATTCCTGCTCCTGTTGGCTCTGCTCATGGTGCCACATTTTTATCAAAACAATGCTTATCTACACCTATTCTCTGCTGTCTTTGTCCCCATGTCCATTTCCAGCAGCTATCTTTGGTCATCTCTTTCTTCACGTTACTTTGCTGGGTTGTGGCTGCTGTTTGAGCCAAGTGACCCTTGCATCTACCTCTTGGCAATGTGTCCTCAGTGAGTCATTCATTTACCCATCAGGCATCCCCCAGAGCAGGATAATGAAAAGTATTTATGAAAAGTATTTGCAGCGTTTGGGTTGAGCTGCTCAGGAATAGTTGGAGGGGTTTATAAGAGAAGAATACAGATTTTTGAGAGGCTGGATATTTCATGTAGATGTTTCCAGAAGCTGCAAAGTATGGAGGGTAAAAGGAAGCTGAAAAAAGGGATGATGACAATGGAAGCTCAGGGATTCTTCATTGCCAGAGATGCTGCTGAATGCCTTTCCCTCCTCCCCAGAAGCACTTTTCGGAGGAATCATAGAATCATAAAGGTTGGAAAAGACCACTAAGATCATCTAGTCTAATGGAGAATGGAAATGCATGAACTGGGATGAGTTGAGCGGGTGGTGGAGCTCTTCTCATAGCTGGGGTTGAGATCTGGATGCTGAATCTTTATGCCAACTCCCATGAGCAAAACAGGGCACATCTGCAGCTTTACAGTCACCCTCTGAGCTTGCAAATTTGCAAAGCATGGCTCAGCTCAGGGATGACACTCAGTGTTGTGTGGTGCTTCCAACCCAGTGCTGGTAAACAAGGGGGGGACAAAAGGGGCTTT
Source organism: Penelope pileata (assembly GCA_013396635.1). NCBI lineage: Eukaryota > Metazoa > Chordata > Aves > Galliformes > Cracidae > Penelope > Penelope pileata. The sequence continues at coordinate 560,949 of WBMW01005177.1, forward strand.
GAGTCGTGCTGAGCGCATCTCCCTTGGGCCAATGCCCGTGGCTGCTCCGGATGAATGCCTCCTTCTGAAGTGCTGCATAACAGAGCCTTCAGAGATGCATGCTCTCTTTTATTAATCGACTTCTGCTTTTCCTTTACCCTCTCTTTCTCACAGCTGTGCCAAGCTGCAAGGGCAGATCTCTACGCTGAAGAAGCTGTGCTGGCCAATGCACCTCCCTTTACCTCTTCATTAGACCACGATCTTTTTCATGCCCTATTTAGGAATTCGCTTTTTTATTTTTATTTTTTTTGCCCTGAAGCAATCACAGCCTGCTCCTGTCTCTCAGCCTGAGCGCTCAAAAGCTCTTTTTTACCCCACACACAACATTTTCACATAAAAATTAAAAAAGGACTTTGTGTGTGTGTGTTTTTTTTTTTTTTCCTTGTGTGCCAGAATTATTCAGCTCTCTGAAAGCACTGAGGAATCCCAGTTGGACAGACTCTACTAATTAATATTTCATTGCGTTGGATTTACACGTCCTGCAGTAGCAGAGAGAGAGTCCCCTGCAGCCTGCAGGGAAACATAGGGATTTTTTTCCTTTTTTTTTCCTTGTTTTAAAGTAAAATTGGCTGATTCTTCTTGGTTTGGTCTATCTTTGCTGCAGAAAAGCCTTCTTGTACCCTACAGTGACTATAAGGGGAAATAAATCAACCTGGGCATTGGGGCTCCAGGGCATCGAAATGTGCCCTCCTCCTATGGAGCAAAACCACCCTGAAGGTAATTCCTTCTCCTGTGATGTGTGGGGAGAAAAAAGGCATTGGTGCAATTTCTAACCACTAATTTTGACCAGAAATTGGAATTGATGGAGACCACAGAGTGATGGCAATCATTAGCACAAGGATGAGGCTGCCCAGAAAATTACCCTGTGGATCCCAAGGACTTTAGATGGACCCTGCTGCACCAGTCCCCCCTTGTCTCATCACGTGGCATGGAAGAGAGCAACATTATTTTGGGATAGAGATGGACCTTGCATGACTATGCAGCATAGAGATGAAGAAACACACAATTACAGATGACGTAATAAATGCTTGATTGCAGGTAATAAATAGCAGTTTAAATACCTAAGTGATGAGTCAGGTGGAAGGAATGGGGAATTGTGACGTAGCTGCCTTGGGGCCAGGCTGTAGGATGGTCAGATCCATTGCATGTGGTTGTCACCCTTCTCCTCCAGCATCAGAGCTACCAGCTTGCAGCCTCCAACAGCCAAACCCATGCAAAAAAATTTAGCCCAGCACCAAGTTGTGAATGCGTAGGCATGGGTGGAGGAGTGCTGGAAGCCAACTGGAGCTGTCAAGCAAGGGCAAGTGGTGGATCATAGAATCACTAGGTTGGAAAGGACCTCCAAGATCATGTAGTCCAACTGTCCTCCTATCACCAACATTTCCAAGCCCTTCTGTGACCACCACCACCCAAGCCACCAAGATGAGTGTCAAGGCAGGCAGGAAAACGCTAAGCCACCTTTCTGAAGAGTGGTCATGTCGATGTGTTGGCCAACCCTCTGTAGGGCTCAGGGTGTGGGGTTAGGTCCTTGTTTGCTTTGTGGGATGGTGAGCATCACCAGGATGTCGGTGAGACCCTGTTGTCAACCCTGCAGGTCCCCAGCAGGTCCTAGAGTGTGTTGCAGATTGGACAAGCATCTCCTTGGACTCATGCCACCTCCCTGCTGGGGGCTGGGGTGGGAACTCCACTGGGACATTCAGCTTTGAAGGAAATTCCAGCTCTGTAGGAAAACCAGGAATTTTTTAAAACAGGAACTGGAATGAGAGTATTTCCCAGGCACTGTGTGGAGTCAAGTCACATTTTTGTTGTACAGCTTAAAATAAGCTTTTTAATTTTTATTTTCATTTTCTTTCTTACTTTTGACTTCACAGAATGTACTTTATTTCAACCACTCTGGAGTGAAATAGACTTTGGGAATTCACACTGTGCCCTTTATTGATGTATCTAAATGCAGGATGCCTCAACCTGAGTTAGCACAGAGCTGGACACTTTGGGGTGATTCCCCACATTAGTTGCTTTGAATCAGTGACAAAATAAAGGGCAGCAAAACGATGGGGAAAAATGAAACTCCTTGTAGTTATTGAAAGGAAGCTTGATAAAAGTCGTCACATTTCCCACAAAACTTCCATTTTGCGTTAATGAATATTCAGAGTTCTGGATGCCAAGAAAAAAAAGAAAGAAAGAAAAAAAAAAAGGAAAAAGAAAATCACTTTCCTGGGAAATCCTGGGTGGTTTCCAGCACTGAGAGCTGATCTAAGCCCACGAGAGGGAGCTGGTGCCTCTGTATGGTGCCGGAGTGGCTACCGAACGCCAGAGCAATTTCCAAGGGAGGAAAAACCAGCAGCTGTGCAAGGGATGCGAGGGCTCTGCTGGAAGCTGCGCAGGGAAGGATGGCTGCCTGAGCAGCCCTTGGCGAGCCTCCAGTGTCTGCTTACTCCCACGCCGTCGGCAGCCAGGGACGTGCCTCTGTTTGTCGGCGTAGGATTGTTCTTGTTTGTCTCATAGCAGCTCCTGGGGTGCTTGTTCTGGCTCTAGCATAGAATCATAGAAGAATCGTAGAATCGTAGAATGACTTGTGTTGGAAGGGACATTAAAGACCATAAAGGCATAGAATGGCTTGGGTTGGAAGGGTCCTTAAAGACCATAGAGCCATAGACTGGCTTGGGTTGGAAGGGTTCTTAAAGATCATCTAATTCCAACCCCCCTGCCATGGGCAGGTTTGCCAACCACTAGATAAGGTTCTTCAGGGCCCCATCCAAAAAAACATTTGAATCCCAAAGCTGGTACCAAGCTCTGCATGGTTTCAGCCCATAGTGTGTGGCCATGGGCTGCTTGGAAGTGGGGTGTAAACTTCTGTCCCTTCCTGTGGTGCTCTTGGGAATCCCCAGGATTGTTGGGTTGTATGCAGGGAACCTTTTCTTGACACCTAGGGAATGAAGAGGGAATCAGACTGGATGGGTCTATGCCATTTTGGGTGATTCAGTCCCCTCTTTCTGATTTTCCTGCACATTCCCTCTTTGCAATGACTCCTTTAACATCTTCCCTCCCCTTTAATACTGAACTTCACTAACTCCCTCCATTCCTCTTATGAATGACAGCCAAAAGATGAGATTGGCACCTGCAACCTCCCATGAAAATAAATAATGAAAATATGAAATTTTCCTTTTTTTTTTTCCCTCCTCATCCATGGGGTTCAGACCCCTCTCTAACCCTTACACCCTGCCCACCTGGTGCCAAGCAAAGCTCAGATCCTGCAGCACCGTGCTGCTATAACCGGTGTAACACTCATCCTCTCCATCATGCAACACAGAAACCTGTCATAGCAAAACCAGGGCTGCTCCCACGTCACTCCCTCCTCCAGAAATGCTGTTCTTTGACTCACTGGAGTGCCGAGGAGCTTTTGTTAGGAGCTCTGTTAGGAGCTAGGTGTGCAAACAGTGCAGAAAAACCTCTCTCCCCAGCTTTCCCATCACACACAAGATTTTACAATAGGTCGATGTAGGAGGTGGGGGCAAGGGAGTGGACGTTTCTCAGTGTATTGGTTGCTTGGCCAAAGCCTGATTTGATGTGAGCAGTCAGAACTTACGACCAGAAGCATAAGCTAAAACCCACCTGAAAGGGGTTTGTGACCCCTTGGTCTCATGTTCAACCATGAGGATTCTGGGGCCAGGAGTTGATGCCCAATGATGATCCCAATGCCAGGATGAGATATAGAGCCCCGTGTCCTCAGAAAACCTCTACAGGCAGTGGGAGGGCTGCGTGCTGCTGATGACCTGCCTCTCTCCTGGCAGGCATGTTGCCCTCTACCCTAGAACAGGTGTGGGTGAGGAGGGCAGAGCAAATGCTACAGCAGAGAGGAGAGCACGGGGAGATGTTCTCCACCCTACAAAAGCTGGGAGACTGGCTTATCCACTCCTCACCCAGCTCCCAGCAGTGGTGAGAAGAGAGGGTGGTGCTTTGTCCCCTTGTCACAACTTAAAAACCTCCCCAGGCTGCTCTGTGTCTCCTTTTAGTGCCAAGTTTTCCCGTGTGGGGAAAACCTGTTATGCTGTTGGGTTCATGTAGTTGGAGATAGATGCTCCCCTCCCCAGGGTTTGCCCCCATTGTGGGGCTGAAGGATTCTGAGGAAGCAAAGCTTGAAGAATTGCTAGGTCTGGCCAAATTTCATTTCCCAAAATACCCACTGTCACCAAGGCATGGTGGCAGAAACATAATCCTTCCTGAGATGCTCTCCTGCTTCCAAGGAAACCGGCACAAATAGTGCTCAGCATCTCCCAAGTGTTACAGAAATGACCATATCCAAATGGCCCGTTGGGTTTGGGCTATCTCCTGCACATGGTCTGGGAGGTGTTTCTTGGCATGGGTGAAAATTTTGCCTCTGATGGGGAATTGTGTGAGCCCCTGCCCTTGGCTTTGACTTATTTACTGGTGTAGAAGTAGGCTTGCATCTCCTCTTTGTTTTCAGGGCACTTCACAGGGCTGGCCAGGACCCCACCAGGTTGTGCAACCCAAAGGAAACGATGCCTTACTCCAGCACATGCAGTAATTCGGGGGTTGGAAGTGGATGATCTTTAAGATCTCTTCCAACCTAAGCCATTGCTTGGGATGGTGTGCGTCTTCCCCTTTTTGGCCATGCTTCTCCAGGGAAATGGGATGGAATGGATGGGATGGGAGTGGGACCTGTCCCACCAGTGGGAGCCCATGGCAATGCGAGACTGGAGATACCGTGGCAGTGGAAGTGACACCAGAAAGTGTTGCCTGGTGCTGTGCATGGGTAAGAAGAGGGATGCCCTGCATCTCTGCTGTGAAAGCTGTGCCTAGAGGATAAAGAATCACAGAATCAAAAGACCTCCAGGATCATTGAGTCCAACTGTCAACCAATTCCCACCATGCCAACTCAACCACATCCCCAAGTGCCACATCTCCACGTTTCTTGAACACCTCCAGGGATGGTGACTCCACAGCTTCCCTGGGCAGTGTGTTCCAATGCTGTCTTCAAAACAGACCTCCGGGGCTGAGCCCACCCCAAACACATTTCTATTGGCTGTTCCTTCCTCCTAAATCTCTTTTAGACTGAACGAAATTGGGTTTCCCTCCACGCAGGGAGGCAGGAGAGAGCAGCCGTGAGCAAAAGCAGTGCCTGATGCCAAGTGCTATGTTTACAACTCAGAAATGGGAGAGTGTTTCCCTGTGTCGTGCTTTCAGTGAAAGGAAAGCTCCACAGGGGCCTCTTTTCCCATCAGAGATCCTGTTTCCTTCCTCCTGCCCTGCTCCTGCAGCAGCTTTGCATTGCAAAGCAAAGCAACAAACTGCAGCTGCTGCAGGCTGAGGAGCAAAACTCACTGCTCTCCCACACCAGTGATTTTGGGCATGCTTCTCAATTTGGGAATGGGTCAAAACCTATTGCTCAGTGTATGCAATCCAACTGGGGCAAGTTGTTCCAACTGTGCCCTTTCTTTGGCAAGCACAAAGGTGTCTGCAAACCCAGGGTGGTTTTTCCACGCTGGTATTGCTCCCTGGCATGGCGTGGGTGGCTTTTGGTTCCCATGCCCTTCCCAGGCTGTCACCCGTGAGGTTTTCAAGCTTTTGTTTGCACTACATGGCTGGCGAGCTGGGTTTCGGATGGGCTGCTCCACCAATGGATGGGATCGATGGTGGCAAGGGAGTTGCTCTCACCATAACCTGGAGCAGCAGGGATGGGGGCAGAAGAACCAAAGCACATCTGCTACTGTGTGCTGCCATGCTCTTGAAGCAGATCAATGCCTTTCCCTCCCTCTGCTTTGCACCAGTGCAGATACACCCCAGCAAAGCCATATTTTTCCATAATAATAATAATATTAAAAAAAAAACCTGAACCATGCATAGCTCTGAATTTTTGGCTAACCCTCCTGGGAAAATAACCTTTTGCTTGCCTTGTTAGGAGTACGATTGTGTTCCCAGATATCCTGCTGTTTGTTTCTCTGCCCTTCTGAACACACCCATTGGGCTGGGATGGTTTCAGCCAGGATGTTTCCTACATGCACAGCTCCTCTGCCAGCCATGGGCTCTCCTCTTGCAGGGAAAGCCCTTCTCTCCTTGCTCTCCTCAGCTGCCTTATGTGGAGTGGTTGTGGAGGTTTCAGCATGGCTATTACCCAAGGTGTGATAAGTTTCTAGACGTAACAAGCACCTCATTCTCACCATGCAACTGGGGTTTTGATGACTGGGTCAGCAGGAGTGGGTCAGGAGAAAAACTGGACCATCCTGATCTTCCCACACATGCTGAATTTTTCTGCTCTCAATTGGATCTTGCCTGCAGAAAGTCAGACCCAGCATCCCTAAAACAAACGAACAGAAGACAGGTTGTCTATGAAGCTCATTACAGCTTTTCCCCAGCCAGAGAGAAAGGAAGTTTTCTCATTTCACTCTCAGCTCTCATCTAACCATGGACATTTGAGTTATCAGGTTGCACAGCAGAAGATATTTCCAGCCCTGAAAGAGCCATCACTCAAAAGCATTGGATGAGTCAAGAACCTAAAGCAAATTAAGAAAAAAAATAAAAAGGTTTTGAAAATCACGACTGTTTCCTTGCCTTCTGGGGAAGGAGGGGGTGTGTGGCATGCTGGGAGCTTTTATAATGGGCAGATAAGGGAAATTATATTTCTTACAGGAGGAAAATGGACAAGGACACTGAGACTTGCTGATGTCCCTGTGGATGGCTGTGGGGGCTCTCACAAGGACAACTGTTACCACAGCTGTGGTACAGATGAGATTTTCTCACATATCCGTGGCCTGGAAGCTCCAGATGTCAGTTCTCTACACCACCTTGTGACTCCAGGATCCTAAATTTTACCTAGGAAAAAAAAAAAAGACAAAAAAGCACAGTGATATCAGCTGTGATATCCCATGTTTTCTTCCTGCAGAGGATGGCCAAAATCGTCTGTGGAAAAGCTTCTGATTGGTTTTTCTTTAGCATTCCTATTCAGATGGTTCAGATGTTTATCACAGCCCAACATTTCCAAGGAAATACCAAAGTACCACTTGTCAGGATCAGCATGAACATTTTGCAGAGGGGATGGCTCCATTTTAGTGCCTGGACATTGACTGTTCATATGAAAGAGAATCAGGAGGGCAGAACCTTGGACAGGGGAAAAATCCCAAAAAGCAATGGCAGATTTGGGAATTATCAACTGAGCTGTGTTACAAGTACAGCTTCAATAAACCTATGGAGGATCATTTATCCCCCAAAAATGTTGTATTTTCTCTTTCATTTTCTCTTCTTCACCCCAATCATCCTTCTCCACCGTCCTTTTTCCTTCAGACCCTGCAGATCTCCAGTATCCTGGCTACAGAGATCCCACTATCGACACAAATCTTGGCTCCAGCTCCAAGAAAGATGACTCACATCCATAATCTCTTTTCTCTACAAACAGGGTGGTGACCTCCAAATTGCTTGTGAGGAGTAGCCCCATGCGAGGGCTGCTGATTGCGGCGTGGCCAAGCTGTGTTGATGGTCTGATGGCATGGATGAGGATGGATGAGGCATGGATGAGGCTGGGCTTGTGCCCTGTTTGCTAGTCTAGATCTGACTCTTGAACCAGAACACTGACAGGGATATGAATCAGGATGCTTAAAGCCATGGGTGATGGTGTTGTGTGAAGTGTCCCAAGCTGGTGGGGCTGAATTATCTCTTAAGGCCTTGGAGGTTAAGGGGAAGTGAAAAGATGGGTTTGGTGGCTTCTTGGCTGGTTGGACTCTAGTTCTTCACCTCTTGTGACCAATGGCAAAACTTCTGGCGACAGTCACAGCTGTCATGCTGAGACAGAGGTCTATCTAGATCACGTTTTCAGCCAGACATGGTGAATTTGGGCTACTCCTATGCTTCCAAGCTGAAGGTTTGGTAGCCTCCACCATCTGCCACAAGATTGACTTCAGGAGCTCTGTCATGTTTGGAGCCTACAAGGCCAGATCCGTTTCTACCTAACCCCACTGCCATTGCAATCAACCATGCAGCCCTCCCTGAGCCATCAAGGAGGGAGGAGAGGACACAACCAGCCCAGCCTGATGCTATCTGGAGCTGAGCTTGCTCTGTGTGCTCCATCTTCGTGACTCGGGCACATCAGGAACACAGCCCATGGCTGGATCCTTCCCTTCTTGTCCCGTAGTCTCTCCCACACCAAGGCTGCAGTTTGCAAACTTGAGCAGAAATGCAGAATTTCTGTGATCAGAGCCATGCTGCAGAAAGAAAAAAGGAAAAAGTGGGAGGAGTTGACATTAAAAAGTCCCCGTGGGCCTGGAAGTTTGTTCCACATAGCTGCTCCATCAAGGATTGAAAACACTCTTTGTCTCTCTCCGGTTACACAAAAGGGGACGAGCTTTGCACAATGTGCTCCCAAGGTCTGGCGCAAACAGCCAGGCTGACCACTGCCAAATACAAAGTGGGTTAAGGTTCCTTCCTTAAAAATCCCAGGCTCTCTTAACTCTTTCATCACTGGGCCATCAGGTTTGCACCCACCTCGCCCGCTTTCTGCAGGAAGATTAATCCCACTGCTTTTTTTACTGATGTCCCTGGGAAAGCAGTTTTAACACATCCTCCACCTTCCCATCTTCCCTAAAGCCTCCTGCCACTATTTACTCTCCCCACTGCCCCCGGTGTCTTCTTTTTGTCTTTTTCCCCCTCCTCTTGCTTTATAAACTGAGCTTCAGGAGGCACTTGGCCCCAGTTCGTGGAGCTTGTGGGAGCCCAGAGCCCTGGCAGTGGCCCTGGGCGTGACTGCAATAGCAACACTCCGCAAGAAAAGCATTTTGGGACCTGGCCAGACCCTGGTCTGGGTCTGAAAGCTTTTGCAATTTTCTTCTTCAGGGACACGAGGATAGGGGCCAGGTGATGCCTTCTGCATCCAGACTCTACAGGACACCAGCAGCTGGTTGAATCGGGATTTGGGGAGCTACAGAAAATGCTCCTCAGACCCTGAAGGGCTGTGGTTAATACTTAAACAGTGTCTGCACACAACAACATGTGCACTTTGCTCAGTGATAAGCAATGCCACCATAGGAGACGCAGTGAAGGTCGAATCCTTCCCTCCCATCCCATTTTCTTACATTCCTTTTGACTGACTTTAATTATTTCCCTGCTCCAGCTTTGTCTGTTTGCTTTGATTTATTTTGCTTTGTACCGATATTTCTCAACTCCCTTTCTTTCTTTCCACTTCCATATTAATCTTGTTTATTATTACTAACCTTCCCTTTCTCTAATCTATTTAAATGCTTTCTCACATTTCCACTTCCTACAGCCCATTTCTCACTCGTAGGTTTTCTATTCAGCCACGCTTTGCTTTCACAGCGTCATTTATTTACTGCTCATTTATTTGTTTTAATTTCAAAGCCTTTCTCCTCCCTTGTTGTGGGCTATGTTCGTGCATTGCTCCCTTCTTCCTGCTGAGGAGCAGCATTTTTCTGCTCGATTGGCTCCGAGATGGGCTGGATTAAGAGCAATAATTCAGTTTCATTTCTGGATTTTCAACATGGATGGAGAGGAAAGAAGTTTTGCTTTCCATTTCACCGGCTGGAGCCTGGCCACTATAAGTAAAACAAACATGTGGACTAATACATACTTTCCTCCCATGCTCCAGCAGATTGTATTTCCTTTCTGATATCACTCATGCATGTATTTGTACAATATCTGGTGCAGAGAGTATGGCCATTTTTTGCAGATTATTTCCTACGTATAATTGCTGCATTAGCTGCCATGTGGGGCTCTCACAACCTTGCTAAAAGAAGAGGTGATTAAAGATTCATGCTCAAGGTCAGGGGAAATCTAGAGACAAAAGTGGAAGACGTTGGAAACTGGATGCTCCTCCCCTCCTCTTTCATACAGGCAAAGCAGAGACAGAAATCATTGAGGCTGAAGCTGCTGTAGAAAATGAGGAATTGGGCAAAAGAAGAGTGACTGGAAAAAACAGACCAGATGCAGGGGTTGGGCAAGGAGTCATCTCCATAGGATCCTGCATATGCAGCCTAAGAACCAACATCTTGGGGAGCAATTTGGGGAAAAGAAAGAGCAACTGGATGCTCTTTGTTGTTTCCACATGGTTCATGACCTTACAAACTTTGCTTCTGAGCTTCCCTTGGTCTTTTTCCTCTGAAGATGAGGGGTCTTGGTCTGCTGAGATCTCTTCCTGACCAGTGCTTGTTTCATTTTGTTGTTGTTTTCACTTCCGTTCATTCCCAGTTTGACTCCCACAGTTGTTTCCATGCCCCTGCTGCACCCTTAGTCATTGGGCAAGAGGTGACAGCGTGGTTGTGGGAGCAGAAGGAGGGAGCTTGGATGGACCGGGGAGGTCATCAGGGACTGGAAAAACCTGATATAACCCCATATAACAACAAACATTGTTGCTTGGAAACCCCAGATGTTTCTGGAGGTCAGAGGAGAGAGCAAACAAAAGCATTGGACCCCATCTGTGCTTGGGCCTTGGAGAGCCTCTGTGACAGTGTCCAGTCACAAATATTGGTGTTGCAGCAATGCCACAATACAGCACTTTTTTGCTTAGTATAAGAGTTAATTCTGAACGACTGCAGGCAATGCAGAGAAAATCCTTTTTTTGCCTACTCTCCCACTTTGCAATATTACAGATATTAAGGTGTTGTATCATGGCAGAGTAAGGATGGAGGATGCCAGACGATGCCATCAATGAGCCACGCCAGACTGGCACAGCTCCCTCTGCTCTGCTCCAAGTTTCGTGGTTCAACCCCACGGAGTGAGAAGGGACTCCCATGTTTGAGTCATAAATTGCTCCCCCAATTAGCTCTGCAGACGTTGTCAGCAGGAGCAGGTCTTGGAATAACAGATTGGATCTGAATGAGAGGTAGAAGAAATTGCTGTGCGTGATGGGTTCATTCCTACGCGCAAACACACCCAGCGCTGATTCCATGTTATGGGCCGTCACTCCCCAAAACCCCAAATTGATGCAATCAAAGGATGTCAAAGCAAACACGGTCCCAGTATAAAACCTTTCGATGGTGCACTATCTCACACTGTGCGGGCTCGGAGGGTGCAACAACCATGAAGGCTTTGCTCATTGCCCTGCTGGTGGCAGTCCTGTGTGCTGAGCAAGGTAAGATACTATAGAGGCTGGGGAAGCCAGGTGGAGAGGATGAGAATACCAGAAGGGAAGTTAGAGGTAATACAGGAAGAAAAAGCTTGACTGTTTTTGCTGCAATTGCTGAAGTCTTGGTTGAGCGCTCTTTCTTTGGTGTTACTTGCTTGAAAGAATATGGCACTGGAACAGGTTGCCCAAAGAAGTTGTGGATGCCCCATCCATGGAGGTGCTCAAGCTCAGGTTGGATGGGGCCCTGGGCAGCCTGATCCAGTGGCTGGCAACCCTGTGTATGGCAGGAGGTTGGAACTGGATGGTCTTTAAGGTCCTTTCCAACCCAAGCCAGGATTCCATGATTCTGTGATTCTGTGAATATTTAATGCAGTTGAGTCTTAGCCTCTTCTTGAGCTCTGCCAAGGTTCTCATACCTCAAAGAAGATGAATTCACCACTTTAGTTTCTCACATCATGCTCCGACCATCTGAAGATCTACACGCAAACTGAGAAATTCTAAGAGCCGAGGAGTTAAGCTGGGCTCACAGTTTTGCCTTCGGTTTTATTTTTGCTCTGAACGAAACTGCTGGAGTTGTTGATAAAGATAACAGGGCCGGTGTCGAGACTTCATCTTCTGCCAGTGTTTCATTTTATTTCCCACAATGGCACTGCAATTAAGAAATGAGGTTGCTGGCAGATATTTGAAAGCCTAAGAGCTCTTTGCTTGCAGGTTTGATGAGCTTTTTTTAAATGCCTTAGAGTGAGTGTGTTTCTAATGGGAGCCACAATATGTTGTGCTTGGCCTCTTCCAAAAGGAGTTGCAGATATGACTAGCTAATTGTCTTGAAATTTCCAAATGGAAAACAGTAGCATTGCCCTGCATGTTTGTAACCCCAAACCTCAAAAGGAGTACTGTGAGCCTTTTTGCACTGTTAAGATTGTTTCTAGCTGCTTTTGCAAAACTAAAGCTAATGGAGGGTGGAGGCCAAATGTAGGAAAGGCTTCACAACAGCTATGATGGTTTAAGTGGTTTCCTGACTTGTATCAGTCAGTGAAAGAGAACATGAGTGCATTTTGGTTGCTTTTGCACATGTACTGGGGTCTCAGCTCTGAAGGAAGTGGTTTGAACGACTATGCATGATTCTTCAGAGGAACAGATCAGGAAGAACTAGAGGGACATAAAATGTGATAACGTAGTCGTCAGACAGCAAATTTGGGATTGCTTTGGTGTGGTCGGCAAAGGACAGCAACCCACAGCTTGGGTTAGGGGATTTCTAGAGGGAAGGATGAGAGGCTTAACTCATCCAAGTGATGGAGAAGCAGTGAATGCTGATGAGTCAATTAAAGGGAAGTTAAGAAAGCAATTGGGTAGGCTTTGGAGCAAGATGGTCGGTCACTTGGTGAGGTTCAAAGCTGGCTCCAGAGCCATGCACAGAGCACCTGAGGTCCTTGCAGCAGAGAGGGTGGCCTTTTCTTCTCTGACCTGGGGTAGTTAGGGCATAAAATGGCTTTTCATTCTCTTTGATAGCTACTTCTGGAATCGTCACGGACAGGTTCAAATCCAGGCCCGTGTTTGAGTCAACCGAGCAGCTTGGCTTTGGAGAATGTCTGGAAGGAGATTTTAAAAAGGTTCAAAATCACCTGAAAGGAGCCGTTCTGTGCAAAAATAAGAATCTTCCTGGGCTGAGAAAGCCAAAAAGAGCTAAAGCAGGGAAATTTTGGTCTAATTGAAAGCCCTCTCTGCGTTGCCATTTTGTCACCTTTGTTCAGGAACCTTCACTCATTGGTGGCAATGGAGCAGGCTGTTCTGAGAGCTGCTCAGCTGCATCTGTCACCCCTGACCAGAAATATAAGGAACTTTTCATGGGACTCTGAACAGGAAGGAAACCATTTCTAGCAGTTGTGAACCAACCTCCAGGGAACACGATGGCACGTGCCTGTGTTTCTAGCTTGGCCAGCTGTCAAGCCTGGAAATTCGACTCAATTTACTATTGTTTTGTTCAGAAATAGATACCCTACCACATCCTGGCTTTGTAACAGCCTAGCTGAGACCTGCTAATAATATCACTGAAGACTTGTTGTTCCAGGCAATAGTAGAAATAATCTTTCCATTGTTCAGAGCAACCTCTCCCAGGGAACTCCCTTTAATGTGACTCTGCTTGGCAATTTAGCTCACAGGCTTTAATTAATTCGTGTTTGTACAGTGTTTTGCAGATGCACTCTGAAAATACTAAAATCTAAGCTCTCACCTGAGAACGGTGCCAGTTTGTCCTCTCCTTGCCAAAAGCTGTGCTAAACTATACCAGGTTGCAAGTTCTGCTTCTGCAGGTTGGCTGCCAACCAGGGCAGTGGAAAACCTGAGGGAGATGGAACTTGGTCTGAAGGAAAAGTCACACAAGAGCACTGCTCAGGCTGAAAAATGTGTTTTTGAGTTTAATCACCAAAAATCTCACTTAAAGAGAGAAAGCTTGTTTTTTTTCTGTTTGCCTTTTCAGCTTCATTAATCAAAACCAACCTCTTATTTCACTTGCCATGAAAACTCATTTGTAACATACTTTTTACCTTTTATTTTCCAAGAAGGGACATGGCTTTTGACACTTTCTTCCCAGGGGGACATTGCTAAAACCACTGATGTGTGTCATGTCTGCTCCTTCCAGCTTCCTCCCTGTTTTGCTACACATGTGAAAATGAGCACTCCAACTGGAACTGTCTTAAAACCTACAAGTGTGAGGATCATGAGAAATTCTGTACAACCACATACAGCTCTGCTGGGTTTGGTGAGTACAAGCCATGCATCAGGGATTATTATTATTATTTTTTTTGTCTCTAGGGGCACTGATGGGAAATAATTTCTTCAGAGCAGTGGTTGGTCTCGTTGGAAAGAGTTGACCATTGAGGGTTGACGCTCACATCAGATAATGTGTTTATATCCCTTAGCAGCTGGAATGAAGAGATTTTCATGAGCAGATCTTGTTGCCTGATCTGGAAGCTCATACCTATGCTTTGTGATGGAGGACAGAAAGGGGCTGGCCATAAGCAATGTGGTTTTAGAAACCAAATATGCATTGGCAGTGATTTTTTGCTGTCCTGAAACCCTTGCTAGAAGCGTGGGTTTCTAGCACAGACTTTCTAGTGTCATGAATTTGAACCAGGTTGTGTGAACTCTCACCCCGTACTTATCCAGTCCTCTGAGCTCTGCTATTGCAAGTTAAGTGTAGAGCAACGCACCGCCTCCCATTTTCCGCTGGTCAGGACTTGCAGAGGAATCTTACATCACGCCTCTCCTTTCTTGTCTGTTTCCCATCCAGGCAAGGACATGGGATATCGCATCACCAAGAAGTGTTCTGCAGACTGCCCTGAGACCAACACGGACTTTGGCGTGGTGGCCATTTCCACCAAGTGCTGCGGTACCTCCCTGTGCAATTTCAGTGGTGCCAACAGCGTGAAAATGAGCTACGCTGTGATGTTCCTGGGAGCTGTGGCCAGTTTGATCTGTGTCATCAGGGCAGGATTGTGATGAGGGTTGGGGGTGGGAGAAGACATGACAACCCAAGGACCTACACGGTCTTGCCAAACAGAGTAAGCAACGTTTTTTGTCAAGTGTCTCCACTGGGGTCAATGTTATTCTGTTTTTTTCCAAGGCCTTGTTTCAGATCTGATCCACAAAATGGCATGGCAGCATAGCTCCTATTTTTTCCCCTATATGATTTGTTTTTTTGTACTAAGTTTCCTGGAGAAAGCTATTTTGATAGCACGCGGGTGACAATTGTCAGACAAAATAAAGATTTGTTATTCTAGAGTGTGTTTGATACATCCACACTAAGCTCAGCCTGAGAAAACAGCTCTGCCAGAAAGGACTGCAGTCTGAATCTCTACTTCATGTCAAATTTCTTTTATTTTCTTAGCGTCTGGGAGTCCCTTCTTGGCTGCCTTTCTCCATTGAGTCAGTTGCATCCAGCAGCTCAAGAAAGACACTCCATAAAGCCACATGTTAAGCCTGATCACTCAGAGCTGATGAATGAAGGTGTCAATGTGGAAAGGTCACAGCCATTTGTGTTGTTCCCACTGCAAGCTGGCGCTTGTAGCAGCAGAAAGAATTGTTTTGTAGCTACAAGCACATGGGAATGGAAGCTTGGCAGGGTGCACTCCTGGCTGTGCTAGCAAGTCCTCGTGTGATCTCTGCAAGGTGGATGATTTCACTTTTTAAATGGGTCAAAGTGCCTCCCTGAGATGTTGGGGATGTCCAAGGTAAGGATGGGGCTGCAGGAGTTGCCCTTATTGAAAGGTGATCTCTGTGTCCACTTGGAGAAGACCATAGAATCATAGAATGGCTCAGGCTGGAAGGGATGTTGATAAATGCTCATCCCTACAGCAATGGGGTTTGGGCAGAAAAAGCCTGGAGAGGTGGTGATGCCTGGTGAGATGGGGAAATCTCTGTTGCTGCTGCATTTCCAGGCTTGGGAATGAGGGAGATGAGTGGAGATCCCAGAGGAGCTCTTGGAGGAGAAGAGCTCTATCTAAATTAGTCAAAGAATGTGCATTACTGGAGCACAATTCTTGGCTGAGCACCATTCAAGCACTGGATTTTGGGAGGGCTCATGTAGAAGCAACACCTGGAAAAACGTTTTCAGCCCAACTGGGTTTGAGAGTCCTGCTCCATCAGTGCTCAAGGCAATCTGCAAAGCTTCTGTGCCCTGGGAAGAAACCGCAGAGCTGGCTGAAGGCTGTGAAAGTGGGATGGTGTTTAGTCACTCTGTAAAGATTTACTTTCTGGGCAAGGAGAGTGCCCTGGCATTCCTTTAAATACGAAATGGGCCAGCTGAAGAATGGTAGTGCTGTGGCATTTCTGTTTGGAGACAGTAACAGAAACTTGGCTTCTGCACTTCTTTTTAATCACTTTTACCTTCACTTTTCCTGTATGCTAACCACAGTCATTTCTGAAATGATCCTTAAGGCTTTGGGCCAGCTGGGAAACCCACAAACAATGTTTGAATTAAGCATCATGGTTAGCTTTAAATTTCAGCTTTTGTTTCATGAAAATACACGTTTTCACCAAAATAAAGAAATTATTCATCCTTCTCACAAGTTTTAGAACAAGACAAGCAAAACACTCATCCCCTGTGCTCTCATTTAAATCCCTTGTTTGGAATTTCATAACTTCCAAATGCTTGTAAAATGCAATATTATCTTCTCTTCTGCCTGGGTGCCTCTAGTGACCTATCATCTATGTCCTTTCCATCCCCTTGGATTCTTTTCAATCTGTCTCACCTGGTATTGGTGAGAGATGAAGACAGCATTAACATCAGAGGCACACGTGGGACCAGGTAATGGCAAATCCCAGCTGACAGAAACCCTGCAATAATTCCTTTAAAAAACACAGTCTCTCAAAATCTCAGCAGCTTGCAGGAGACAAGAGATATTTTAGTTTTTGCTTGGATGAAACTACAAGGGATAAAAAAAAAAAAAAAGTGCCTGGCAGAGCTGCTATTTCTGTACCTGTTACTGGATGCTGTTGGCTGAAATAAATCTGAATGTGGGCTGCCTCTGCAGAATGGCATTGTCTTGTGGCTGGAGCCCCCTTTTCTGCAATAAAAGCTGATTTGCTAATAAAGACTCATGAAATTTCTTTGGGACTGGAGAAAATAAACTATTTCACAAAAAGATGAGGGTTGCAGTCCCTGCTATGGAGAGTACAAGCTTCTATTTGCCTCCTGCTTGGTGCATTACAAAGGCATTGGCTTTCCAATTGGCTTTGAGCTTTCTTGGTTAATTACTGCCTCTGTTCCAGCTGAGTTTCATACTCTGCCTATTGAGAAAGCAGAAATTTCCTCACCTTAGTCACGCACGTCTCCATACTAGCAATATTTCTACGTCCAATTTACAGGGGTTGGAAAGGCTTACATCACCTCACAAACTAGGCATGCCTTCTCCATGAGATAGTGACTGTAGGTGGGTCCTGTTGGAAGCTCAAATATCTAGTGGGAGGTGGAAATCTGAGCAACTTTGAGATCAAGGAAAAAAAGAAAATACAACAGATGGAGTGCAGCAAGGGGCAGAGGCCCTGGCAGAAGCTTGGGGCATGCAGGTTGCTCCTACAGCTCTGAGTGTCACGTGGAAGGGATCCAGATGGACCACTTTTGGGACTGTGCCTCCATCCCAATGATCAGATGGCAGAAAGACAAGGGTGGGAGGAAAAAGGCAACAGAGAGCAGAAGAAAATGAGAAATAGTCTGATTTGGTGCAGAGAGATAGGATGGAACATGGTAAAAACAGAAGAATTAAGAACACTGTATGGGAACCCAATGGAGCATTCCTATCTGGCATTTCAAGTAATATTGGTTGGCTATAATTTTTTTCTGAAGACTTATGAGTTGAGAACATTGATCAGGCAGCCCCTCATTCTCCATGCTTTCACTGTTTTGTTTTCTTTTTCCCTCCCTGACATTTATTTTTGTGACTTGTGAGAAAATTCACAGCTTGTTCAATGCGATGGGGGAGATGTAATTTCAATTTTTTAATGTAGGTGGTCATTTTCATTGCCCGGTGGAATTTATTTTCCAGTAAGATAATATTTTCCCTCATATAAAACATCCAATTTTTGAACAAAAACATTTAGGATTCTGAACTGCAGTATTAAAAAGGCTCACAGAAAATTATATCTGGTCCCCTGTGCCATGCAGCGGAAGGAGATTGCTCTTGTGATCTAGCAGTATTGAGAATCCTGGGAGACATTTTGAAGACGTCTCAATCCCAATTTCAATTTCAAATTCAATCCATTTCCATATGCACTAAAATTGTAAGTGAGGATGAGATCCTGGAGGGTGCAGTCTGTTCTGAGACCTGAGTAAGCCTGGAAAGGCGACTCACGTGGACTCTGTTTTGTTTTTGTGCCTTGCCTTTCCTTCACTTATCCAGAATTAGAAACAGTTGCCTACTTAGTGCCAGATGAGTAAGCCACGTTGTGAAATAACTTGGAAAAGAAGGGGGGGGAGGGCAGATAAACGCTTGTTAGATTTCCAACAAAGCATACTTCCCCATACAAGCAGTGACACGTTACAATCATTCATCATCTGACACTGCAACCCCGTAGTTATTACCGTAGCACAAAAGCAAACACTGCGGTGGTATAAAAACTGCCCTGCGTGCATCCTGCTCATTTTGGAGGCTGCCAGACCCATTAAGGATGAAGACTTCTCTTCTCCTCGTGCTCGTCATCGCCCTGTGCGCGGAGAGCGGTGAGTCGCCAAGGATTGCTTTGTGCCAGGAGGACCCCAGGGATGGGGCACGTCCTTGACATTGCAGGGTGAGGAGGGGATTTTGCAGCACCAGTGGTAATGCTGAGGCTCGTTATGCTCTGGAGGATATTCCATTCCTCAGGATAAGAAGCAGCCAATAGTGGGTCGATATATTCCCACTAGGAGAAGTTGAACAGATGCTGAGGGGGTGAAGGGGGGGATGAGACACCCATCTCATCTGATCCCTTCCATCCCACCCCAGCCCTTGGAGCAGCTCTGTGTAGGGAGCTGAGAGCTCCGAGCCTTGGTGAATCTCCAAGAGAAAGGGAATTAACTGAGGATTATACAGAGCTGGATAGAGAAGTGGTAATATCTCCAATAAGGCTGCAAATCTGACCTATAAGAAAGAACAGCCCGACATTTTGTCTTGTTTGTTTATTGGTTGTAATTACAAACCTTAATTATGTAACTTGGTAGAGGTGGTTGTGGCAAGAAGATGCAGTTCTGGCTCCCATCTCTTGCTGCCCTTTGCTTTGAGCCTGGATTTCATCTGTTGGGCTGGCTGATCTCCGAGGTCTTTTCCAATCTTAACGATTCTATGATTGTCAGCATTGATCCCAGGTCCGGGATGGAGACACTGAGCCCCGTTCTCATTCTGACAACTCCTTTTTTTCTTTATCTGAACATTGCTCTGACTATTCCAGGGGAAATATTTGATTTCCTCAGCTCTGGTGGCTTTTGCTGTGTTATAAATCGAATATTTCTTTGGCTGTACTGCAGAGTTTTACCTGCAAATTACCATTTTAGCCCCCATCTAGCAGAGCACTAAGGCTCATAGTTAATTGGAGGCTGTAAATGTTTTTACTGTGGGACTTCAGAGGCGTTAAACTTGGCATGTGCTCAATGGGGTTGAGAAACTCAAGGGCAATAAACCAACCCTTTCCTGCAGCTTATCAACTGTAATCACATTTTTTAAAAAGATCACATAATGAGACAGCAAACTCAGTAAAGGACTCAGTGAAAATTAACACACAGGCAGCACCACGTTGCTGTGCAATCTAGCCAGAAGGCTGGTAGCTGTTCCAATTAAACTGAACCTGACTGATTTTAACGGTGCAAATTCTGCTTCTGCCAGCACTTGCACTTTCTAATGCTTTCCATACGTAAGCTGTTCATCCGGGTGGCTCAAATTATTCATAGGAAAATCTTCCTCGAGGAATGCTCCACTTCATTTAGAGCAGAGGTCTTCCTGGGCACGGGAAGGAGACCTTCAAAGGCAGCCACATGTCTCCAAGAGTTACCAATAGTAGAATCATTGGATATCCTGAGTTGGAAGGGACCCATGAGGATCATTGAGCCCAGCTCCTGGTTTCACACAGGACCACCCAAAAATTAGACCAAAAATCAGTAAATACTGAGCAGGAAAGAAACCTCCTAAGCACAAAGGGAGGTTGGCAAAATAACTTGCTTGCCCCATTACCAGCTTTGGGAATCTGGGATGAAGCAGGACTTGGGCATCCAACAAGCTCCACTGTTTCCTCCATAGATTCAGGAAGTTTTTCTTTGAATGGGCTTAATTAAAGAAGCTGTGGTAATTAAAGAATAAAATGTGTTACACGTCTGGAAAACCCAGTTTGGGGACTCTGCTGTAGTGTGAGGCTATCCTAGGAAAAAAGGGTGGCTCCTACTGGGGTGGAGCAGAGCTGTGCTTGTTGGGGGTTGCACAAGAGAAGACAACAAGGCAACACCAAGTGTTGAGTGTGGGAAAGGAGGGAGATGGGATTTGGGATACTGCAAGCCCAGCCACCCAGCCTCTGTGTGCTCTGCTTGCTGCTTTTCATCAAGAGATGACAGAAGGAGAGTAGGATGTGCAAGGTCTAGAGGCCACAAGACAAAAGTGAAAGTCAGTGCTGGGTGGCCATGGAGAGGGGAAACGGGTTGTTAGCTGCAGTGGGGTGAGGAGGCCGTTTCCACAGAGGCAGAGAAGGATGAATGCTTCCCTAAAATGCCTTTTTGTGGTTTCTTATGAAATGTATTGTGCGCTCCGGTCACTTGGGTTAATGGTCTGTGACGGGGTCAGGTTGTGGTTGGTAGGGAGTGGAGATCCTGTCTGGGTCAGAGAGACTTGTCTAGGGTCAAAGCAAGGCAGGAATGAGATTGGAACACTGCTGGCAAAGGCACCAACAAGGGCAAAGGAGCTTGGGCAAGGGAGAAGAAAGATGAGAGAGAAGAGCAGGGGAAACAAAGCTAAGGGAGAGGGCTGGCACAAGAATAAGACGGATATTAACTGGTCACAGATAGCAGTAGCCTGGGAATGAGAAGAATTAGAATAATCCCCACTGGGTGACATTACTGCAGGAGTGTTTGCTCCAGATAAACAGATGGGCAGGAAATTCCCCTTATCATGCAAAGAAACCTTCCCTAAGGATCTCTTTGCTGTGAACGACTGCTTTAGCTTGCTTGAGTGCAAGCTGTTTTCATTCATTCCTGTTAGCACAGCACTTTGCAGACACGGTGTTACAGATGTACAAAATTTGTAGAGCTGAAGAGTCTTTACCCTCGGATGGCTGTAAAAAGGAATGTGCTGCAGCTGAGGGGCAGGTTTGCTGAGGGGTGTTAGCTACAGGTCCAGGAGTGCTTCCCAGCACAGGAGAGGTCCAAAAATGATGTAGTCAGATGCAAGCATCCATCCTCCCACCAAACACCGAGATGCGGAGCTGCATTGTCCCTTCTTTGAGACATGCTGTGGGAAGACGCAGCAAAAATCACACCCAGTTTGAGTTACTCTCAAATCTCCCTTCCTTTTATGATTCAAAAAATTTTAAAAAGAATGCACTGTTGGTCCATCTGTCTGTGCTGAGAAAGGATGTACAGGCCAAGACTCTTCAGATAACTTGAAGAGGGTGTGAAAGAGAGTGGACAGGAATCAGCTGGTCTCTTTCCATACAAAAACTGTTAGCCAGCAAATGGATCTGGGAAGAGGTGTTAGAAATGGCGTTAGAAATAGACCACAGGAGCCTCATGCTGCAAGCAGCAGTAGACTGGGGATCTCCTTCCAACATCTGCGATGCCAAAAGTTTAAATGGATTCAAGTGAGGCTCAACTGAAGTATCCAGAAGGGAGATCCCTTGGGGGTTACCAAACAAGCAAACCACAGGAATCTGAGCTTAAAGTAATTTTGGACCAGGATAGTTGCTGGGGGAGAGTTTCATACTCTTTTGCCCTGTTCTTATGCTTTCCTGGGTGCCTGCCTGTGACTGCTGGGCTTGACAGATCCTCAGTCTGGACCAGCACCACGAGTTCTGCATTCCTATGAGTATTTCTAGAAGTGAGTGATGGATGCTGTGTGCTTCTTTTGCAGTTTTCTCCTTGACGTGTTTCTCATGCAAAGATGCATCTTCCAACCTGGAGTGTCTCAGCCCAACCAAGTGCTCTGACCACGAGAAGTACTGTCTCACAACATATTCTACCACGGGACTTGGTAAGTGTGAAGCTTTTTCTAGGGCTCTGTTGACAAAAGGGGTTCAAGGTTAGGCTGGCTGCAGGGTGTCCTCCCACCAGGAGGTGTAACAGAGGAATTAAGAAGGATCATGGCACACTGAGAGCAAATATTGCAGCAGGTGTGAACTCAGCATAATGCATCTCTGTCGCAATATGTCGTAACAACACCACACTGCTCATTAAACACACCCAGGAGAGGGAAGCAATGGAAAAGATTTCTCTGCACAACGCCCTTGTCTGATCTATAGACTCAAATATACGTCTAATCTATAGGCTCAAATAGATATTCATACAGTGGTGGAAGTAGAGAAGAACAAGTGCTGTGGAAAGAACAAAGCCAAGGCACGGTGACAACGATGTCTTGCAATCTTGCAGCACACAAATGCATCAGATCTCTGAATTCATGCTTCAGATTGCATTCAGCTGGCCCTGAAAATGGCATAGGAGTCGTAAGGTCTAGGGATGGTCTCCATAGGTCACGTATAAACAGATGACGATGCAACGCGCCAACGACAAGGGAAAACCAACAGCATTAAGCATAGATCGGTATATTCTGACACTGGATATTATGCAGATCTTCTATCATTTGTTAAAAAAATAAAAATAAAATAAAAATAAAAATTTGACTTTTCTCCTCCTTCTCTCTCTCCCACTCCAGGCGACAACCGCAAACAACACATCACCAAGAAATGTGCTACGTTTTGCCCAACCATTGACCTGAACGTAGGTGTTGCTGGCATTGCCACCAGCTGCTGCGAGACCTCCTTGTGCAACATCAGCGGGGCCAGCAGCGTGAAAACCAGCTTCACCATGATAGCTGTGGGGGTCTTGGCCAGTCTCGCCTGCATCCTCCGTCTGGGGTTCTAAAGGGGTCAGGGGGAAAGGAGCTACTTGGCCTTGTATTGCAAGAGCTCGATATCTCATCTGTACAGCGTTTTTTTTTTCAGGGTGAATGCCACCCTGTCTCTCCTACCTGGCGTGTTACATCCCATCAGTAAATATTTTTACCCTTTCCATGCTCTGATGGCCATGCACAAGAGCATGGCCCTACCTCAGAATGGTGTTTGGAACACCGTGTACGCTCTGTACCATATAGGCACAATCTCTCCTACTACATAACTTGGTATCTCCATGCATTTTTCCCCCTTTTTTTGGCCCTACCACTCTCCTGCGTCATTTTTTTTTTCCTTTATACCATTTTCTGCCCTGTTTCATTTGATATCAGATTTGTGAAACAGAAGCTGGGCACAATAAAGTGTTATTTTAGTCTATTGTGTGAGTGTGCGGTATGGTCCACGTTAGCGGCAACAAAAGTGCAGGCTTTAGTCTGCAAGCTGAATTGAAATAATGCTGAAATACATTGCAATTGCTTTGCATTCACTTCAGGAAGCCTCTCTTAAGGTTTTCTTTTCTTTTTTTTTTTTTTTCTGTATTGGCAGCAATGTCATTTTGTGACTCCATTTCGGAGGAAGACATATTCTATTTAACTTGTTTTCAATTTCTCTTGGGTCAGCTGGCAGAAAGGAAATGGCTGTTGAGCTCTCCAGAAGGAAAACGGAGGGGACAAGGTGGGACCGAGCATGAAGGGATCTTCAGCATTAAATTCTCTTTAAAGTGATTTAAGAAATTACTTCTTCCAGTGGAAGTTGCTTTATAAGCATTACGGATTATCTTGAGTGGAAAGAAAAGTATCTGGCACGGTGCTTAAAAGAAACTCATCAGAAAAAAACAGGCGGGTTCTACCCTGTGTCTGCTGGAGTGTGGAAATTCCAGCTTCATCTATAACAAACTATTAACTCTGAAAACAAATCTCTTGTGTTTGCTAGTCAAGTTTTCTACCCATGTTAAAATTGAAGGAGCTCATTCCCCTGTGCTGACCTTCATAGAATCATACTTGTGGATCATTTTAGCTGTGAATGAAGGATTTGCTCATTGAAACCCTTCCAAACTGAGTCACGCGGGGCTGAAATGCTTTCTCCTGAGCTGGAGAAGCTTTCCATTAGGATTACTCCATCAAAGATCTCCCAGGGTAATTAGTTGAGTGCAGTTCACCCAGCTGGTTCTGTCTCCAGAGACTCACCACACCGAGAGAGCAGATGCATGCAGTCACTCAACTGGGAATGCCAAGAGCAGAACAGCAATGCTGAGAAATATCCAGATCTTTACAACAGGTTTGCAAAGGAAATGTGGTGTCACAGCCCCAGCTTACCCAACCTGCTCCTCTCCTTTCCTGTCCACTCTTCCTCAGCTCCATGTCTGACACATGGCTATGCACTCCCTGCCTGTTTCCTTCACCATTCTTCCTCATTGCCTTCTTCATCCAGGTTCAGCCTGGGCTTTGCTTCCAATCTCTATTTTCTTGTTGGAGATTCATCTTGTTGTCTTTTCCTCCTTGGTTCAAATGCAAGGTTGGCCAAGGATACTCCATCATTAGCTACAAGAGTCTTGGTTGTCCCTATGGTTTCTTATGTCATCCCTCAACTGAGCTGGCTCCAGTCTTCTATCCAACCTACTCCCTTCACCTTTCTTTCCCTCCTGACTAATTTGGAGATATTTCTCTGGCACACACATTTGAACATCTCAAACAAGCCAAGAACTTCTGTGACCTTGGATAGCCATACTCTGCTCCACACCAGTTTGGTGAAGACCAAACTGTTTGAAGTAGTCTCCATTCTTTGCTATTCACAGGCTTAGGAGTTCCTAGGGACAACGCTAGTTGGCACGGGCCAAGATCAAGCTGGAGCAGTAATAGTGATTGCACTGATTGCAGGACAGGTCTTGTCCTGCTGAGCTTGGAGATATAAACCTGCTCTTGGCATCCAGGATTAAAATAAGGTCATGTCCTGTGCTACCTGAACTTGGAAAGTTCCTCTGTTTTAGACTGAGAGGAAGGCTGGAAGGAAATGAAGGAAAAACATAAGGGCAAAGGGGATGAAGATTCACGACTCTGTCATGCAGGATTTCATGCTCTGCTTATGGCTGTTGCATGCAGGAGATATGGACAACATTGGGAATTCAGTATTCCTGTCCCAAAGGGAGCAGATCCATTTGTGGGCCTCGCTCTCTCTCCCTCTTCCTGGTTTCTCCCTGATCCCACAGGTTTTACATTCACTGCTGCCCAGCAACACAACCCATCAAGACTGACGCACATCTCACATTACATAAAATGGTCCTCATCTGGAGATGGGAGCAGCAATTGTCCTGAGGTACAGGAGGTCCTAAAATCATGGCAGGTTCCATAGTGAGCCCTCCTTGGCAATAGGTGTTGTGTAAGAGGAGATTTCTCTCTCCCAGCCTCCCTGAGGAATCCTGATGCAACATCTCCCATGCAGATGCAGGTGCCTAATTTCAGGTCCCTCCACCCAGGGTTTCTTATTTGTTGGCTCCCATGATTGTTTACTCCTCCCATGAGAGCATCAGTCTTCCTTACAGAGACATTTGGGTCGCCTGGAGGGCTCTTGGGAAGAAGATGGGTGTCTCACTCAAATAGTTGGGATTGCTCCTAGGAGGAAGCTCTCTCTACGTGGATTATATAATAGCTCAGTTTTCAGTGCTCTTAGTCATGGCACCAGGACCTGAATCAGTCAAGGAAGCCTTGACCGGCCTGAATTAGGCACCTATAGGGTGATTTGACCCTGGTCCACGGTGTTTTCCCTCACTAAGGGCTTTATCACCATTGATTCAAAAGGTTCTACGTTGCCTTCTGCTCTCCTTGAATGCTTTGGCTCTGTTTTCCCACATGATGCCAATTTTCTTCCCTTTCTCTTTGCTTATTTGTCCAGATCAGTTCAACAACCAGTGCACCAGTGACAAAGCAAGAGACAAGGTGGCTGCGTAAGATCACAGCAAGGTCTTCAAGGGGTCTAAAATGCTTCTGAAAGCCATGAAAAGTGGCAAAACCAACACCTTTTCAAAATTAGCTGTGGCCCTATTGTCATATAGTCAACTCACGGCTCCATTTTAAGGTCCATTTTAGTTTTCCCAAGTGGGTATCGATGAGATTACTCAACAGAGATGACTCAGTCCCCGTAGTTATTTTGACCTTCCTCAATCTTTCTTCTTGCTTGGTGTCCCTGTCTGGCCAGCTCCAGGCATTCCCCCAGGCTAAGGTCCATGATGGTGGTCAGGAGGAGACACTTCCCCACTCTGGTTGCCTAATTGTTGCCTCTGACTTCTTTGAGTTTTGTAATCTGTCCTCTTGGGAAAGAAAGAATCAATGTGACTTAGTCACTGGGCTGCAATTAGCCCTCTCCAGATGCTGGGAAGAGAGCATGCTCCAGCATTACAATTCAACCAGGTAACAACATAGACTTTAATGTCTTGAGGACACCTTCCAGATAACTGTTTGACACAGAAGAGCTGATTTCCTACTCAGATTTCTTTTCTTAAACTCAGTACATGCTTGTTGGCAGTTCTTAGCCTCACTTGATGACTAATAAGCTGGTGACCTTACGGAAGGACTGAGCCAAAATCACATTGCATGAAGGTTCGTGTGGAAACAAATGGATGTTGGCAAGATGAACATGATGGGGAATATGGCAATAAATAGAGAAGTCTTTCATGCATGGAGAAAAGGCACAGAATACACAGAACAGAAGTCTGTGGGATAATTAATAGGAGGAAAACAAAAGAAAAATGGTTGCTTCCTTTTATACTTATTGCAAAACAACCAGAAAAGGAGACACCCACTAATTATGAACAACCTGTTTATAACACACAATAAACTCAATTGTCCTCTGCAAATCAGAAGGTTTGATCAGATCTTCACCAGCATGTCCCCTGTTAACCTGACAAATCTCCAAAACCAAGAGCAGTGATGTCTGTTTTGACATTGGTCTTGAATAATTCTGGAATTCACCACGTGATGATGCCATTCGTAGGGCAGTTTTAGAAAAGCCTGAAAAGCGTCAGAAATTCACGTGGACATGAAAATCATTCAGTGTTTAAGTGAAACAAGAACCCCTTGTGCTGCAAAGACCAAGAAGACACCCTACTGATGGCTACTCCCAGGGAACCACCTGCTGTGTTATTCCCTAATCGTCAGAAAAAGAGGGGTTTGACAACTTTTTCTTTTATATGTTCTGCTACCTGCTGTGCAGTACCAATCTCACCTTGGAGGAACACTGAGATGGCAGCACGAGCTCTTACAAGACACACACTATTTCCCAGAATGTCAGAAGCTGATTGTAAGAAATCCAGAGGAGAGCAACGCAGAGGAACAGAGGAAAAAGGATTGATTTAAGAGGAGAGATTGAAAAAGAGACATTGTAAGAGAAGTAGACTGGGATTTGCAGAATGCCAATTTGTGGTATTGTAAATAGAGGTCTGATTTCCAGAAACTGCTGGTTGTGGAGAAAAGCAGACCCTCTAAGAGATTCCTGAAATAGAAGCAAAACATCATTAAATAAAACATTTATGGAATTTTGAAAGGTATTCGAGAAGTACAACCAAGAGAGGACTGAGCACAGGGTTTAACTGCAGGTAATAGAAAAAATGGTAAAGAAATGAAGACTGACACGAATATTTGAGGAAAATCTTTTGTGTAAACAACCACTAGCTAATTTCATTTGGTGCAAAATTGGCTTTATTGGAGCTAAATCAGTGTAGGCCTGTTGAGAGCCTGGCCTTCTGGTAGAGTAATTAAAGACAACGGTATGAGCTCTGGTACATCATGCACTGACTAAAGGGATTACAAAAATGCACTGCTAGGACTATTTCCCTTTGCCTGCAGGCTCCGCTATTTCATCAGTTCAGCTGCTGCTCCTGTGGAAAGATAGGAGGAAGTAAAGGCAGTCAGAGGACAGAAGCACAGGCTCTCATTTCCCATTACTCATAAGAGTGGAGGAGCAATAAACGAGGTGCTAAAGGGACTTTTCCCCAAGGTGCTATCCTGCTCCATGGGCTCCAGCATGGAGAACTCCCACATGCACCTTACACACCCTTGGGTTGATTTCATGTCAACCCATGAGCCATCTGGAACCTGTAAAACTGCTGCTGTTCAAAAGGTATATAACGTGTCCTCCAAACACCTTCCCAGTCCAACTGAGAGGATCAGGTGGAGATGAAGACTCCTCTTGTTGTCTTGCTGGTTGCTGTCCTGTGTGTGGAACAAGGTGAGCCTCTACTGCTGTTACTAGTTAAGATAAGGCTTATGGGGAAGATGGAATTCAGAGAGCTATCACCAGCTTTGCAGTATTGCAATGCCACAGCCATGCTGCTGCCAACTTCCAGCTATACCACGATTAACAACGAGCTCTCAATTTGCTGCAGAAATAACATCCTGATAAAGTAATTCTTTCCAACAGGCAGTACCGAGTGATATGGCTCTAGCTGTGTTGCACTGGATGCTGGGTTATATTCACGCAGTGGTCTATGGTATCTTTCTCAATGATGCAAGTTGAAAGTGCCAGAGGTCATAACAAAGCGTATTTTTTATTCATATTGGTTTTAAATATTTTACAGACTTTTCCATACTGCTGCTTCCTTCGTTGCAGTGAGCCATGTGGTTTGTCACGTGTCCTGTTCCCTAGGAAATGCACCAGTGAGAATTTTTACAGGTGAAATCAGGGTCAGAGGTGGCAGAACTTTTCCATGCATATGCAATGTTAAAGGCATCCTTCTTCCAAAGGGAAGTCTGAGGTATTCTAAACGTGTGTCTTCTGGAACTGACACTCATGTATTGCTACATTGCTACTTGCAATTAGGAATAACGATTAGATTGCCAATATTTCCCCCACACCTGATGGTTTCCCAGAAACCATGATACATATCTAGCAAGGGTTGAGAAAGAGGCATTTAATTAATTCTTGCTCTCTGAGGTATCAGCCCTTTACTCCCACATTTTTTTGGACAGATGGTTCTGCAGCGTGCCTGAAAGATCACAAGCTTTGGACAGTTTTGGGGTGGGGAAAAAGGTATTTAACTACAAAAAGAAAGGACTTTGTGTCCAGTCTTGACTGATATGAGACAACGTGGAGACAGGAGAGTAATTATCAAAAGCAACATCCTCAGTACTGCCTAGGATGAAGTGGAAGGTTGATACAGATCCAAAACTCTGGTAGAACATATTTCATAGTGGCATATTTATTGCTCTAACGATGACATTTTATGTTGGCATTAGCTTGAAAATGGAATTTAGGACAATCTTCTATACAGCACCTTTCTGTAGCCCAGTCTAGATCAGACAAAGCCAGTAATTCTAATTCAACATCTACACTGAAGATCACAAATTTCTGGACTAATACAGAGACAAAGGCAATCTTGGATGCAACTATTATTTGATCCTTCCCATGTATCTGAGGTTCCATTCCATTCCTGTGCCAATTTTTGATCAAAACTCTTGATCTCACAGCCCACCAAACAGGGTCTGTTGTCTTCTGTTTTTATGAACTCATCAGTTTAGAATATTACGTCCAGAAGAAATCTTAAAAGGCCAAGATCATTTTCCCTGTTCCAAACCAGGCAGAGGTTTGTCTGATGTGGCCTTGAAAGTTTCCAGCAAAGAAGACTGAATAGCCTGGAACTGCTCAGAAACTATTCCCTTTAGTAAGTTAATCTAAATATCTAAAGCCCACCTCTTTTTGTGTAGTTCTCCTCTGTTTTCACCATACGGCTTTAAGAACAGTTTATTACCTTCTTTGCACCTTCTTTTTTCTTGCTTGAAGAAAGTTACTGTGCTCAACATTATCTTACTTTGATTAAAAATACCTAAATGCTTCAAACCTTTTCTACAAGGCTGTACTTTCAAGATCTCTGACCACTTCTCCTTCCTCTCCTCTGGTCTCTCTCCAAGTGCTTTGCATATTTTTTGAAGTGCCGCATTCAGATTTGGACATCGGTGTTTCAGCTGAGGTCTCGACAGGGTGGAAAGGCCACTTTGCATATCTTCCACATGACATTGCTGCCTGTGTTCCCTTCAGTGACGTTTGTTTTCATAGCTCCAGTGTGACACTGTTGGTTCCTGCTGTTTACAGTGCAGTTCTTAATTGTAACCTAACCTGTTGCTCCTCATCCTACATTTATGGGGTCAATTTTTATTTTAGTGGAATATATTTCTCTTTATTGAATGGCATGCATTCTTTTTTTCATTCTTTTGTTACATCCATGATCAAAATCACTTAGAACTCTACTTAGAGTACATTTTCAGCTATTTTCCCTTCCCTTCCCTTCCNGACACTGTTGGTTCCTGCTGTTTACAGTGCAGTTCTTAATTGTAACCTAACCTGTTGCTCCTCATCCTACATTTATGGGGTCAATTTTTATTTTAGTGGAATATATTTCTCTTTATTGAATGGCATGCATTCTTTTTTTCATTCTTTTGTTACATCCATGGATCAAAATCACTTAGAACTCTACTTAGAGTATATTTTCAGCTATTTTCNAGATATATCCCAGCAAATTTGCATTTAGCAGTTAAACCATAATTTTGGTTAAGACTTCCCACTTATTGTCTGTCTTACAGTAGTATGTAGAAGTTCAACAGAGCATCTGAGTCCTCCCCCAGACTTCCTAGGACTGAGGTTAGGCCAGCTCAGTTAGTGGTGTTCGACTTCAAGGAAAGATGAGTGACAGTACTCTGCAAGACAGATGAAAGAGAAGAAGGATCTGGGCATTGTCCATCTCCTCAATATGCTTCAGGACTCACACATCATCAAGTTCTCCATATTAAACCCTTCAGGAGAAGAAACTGAGCAGTCATTGACAGTGGAGCTAATCTCCATCACAAAAGATCCCAAATCCTTGAAGTCTGCTCACATCTACTGCTGCCAGAGATTGCAAACAGATCGATACCACTACTCAGTCTGAGACATGAGACAGAGAGGGATTTAACATTGCTGCCACAGGTCAAGGGATAAAGTAAATCTCTGGTCTTTCACACACCAGCATTCGTCAGGATTTAACTAGGAAAAATGTAGATATTTGGACTGCAGGTATCACAGTTCCTAAACCATGAAACATGCTCCTTTTTTTCCCTCTCTCAGCTTATCCATTTATGTGCTATGTGTGCCAAGAACAGGAGTCCAACAAGAACTGTTTGACCATTTCCATGTGTGCAAAGGAAGACAAATATTGTGTGACTGTCCGCGACAATGTCGGAACGAGTAAGTTTCTGAACAACTCTTTGTTTGTGCTGTAGAACACAAGAGTCCTAGCAATTCATGTTAGTCACAGCCACCTATGGAAACAATAGCCCCAATCACCAATTCTTAGGAAACACTGACCCTGCAGTATCACTAAATACTTGATACTGTTATCAGGAGTTGGGGCAATGCTGACGCCATGTATAGCAACACCAGAGAGTGAATTCCACCCATGGGCTTCATGCACTGCTTCGTAGGTATCTCCCCCAGCTTTGCTGTGACCACTCCAGGTAGTTCTTGTCATGGCAATACTCACTCCCTGGGTTGTTCTTAGTAATGTTTGGGCAAAACTGCTCCTAGGCTGATCCCAATACTGTGCACAGGTCTGTCCTTGAGGTTCTGCACCCTCAAGGGCATCCATGTGTTCTCAGAAAACACATCTCCCTGGTTCTTTGCTGTAGGAAAACCATCCTGGTGGGCAACAGTCCAGCCTGAACATTGCTACAGGCAGCTTGAACTGAAAGCCACCCACGGATGCTAATTTCACCCTAGAGACAGGCATACCTTGGAGCCCAGAGAAGACCATCGTCATATTGTAGCAGTACTGACATGGCCAGACTGCTGCTAGTCATGAGCAGAGGACATATGTGCTTTGGGGCCATATTCATCGCATTCATATTCACCATTAATTATTCACCACATTTAGCCGGGGAAACGTTACAACTTTGCATTTTATTCTTCTTTTTATTTTTTTGTCCTTCTTTTCTGCATTAGAGCCTGACAAGCCTAAGTATCTCATCTCTAAGATGTGTTCTCCAACGTGTCCAGCAACAAGTCAGCAACAAACCCAAGCCTATCAGAGGGTTTCTTGCTGTGAGAAACCATTGTGCAATGTGAACGGAGTCAGCAGCAAGCAAGGCAGCTATGGAGTGATGTCCCTGGGTGTCCTAGCTAGCATCACTTACATCTTTGCCTGTGGACTGTGATGGGTTAGAAGAAGCTCCTCATGATGGCATTATTGTCTGAAATAAAAGTGTGTTGCTCTGGGATAATTACTGCTCTCGGGAGTTCATGCTTGGCAGATGAGCTTCCCCTGGGATTTTCAAGAGCCTAAGTAAGGTAGGTGCTGAACTCCCATTGATTTCCTAAGCCTACTTGAATCTTAAGTGTCTCCAGACAGTCATGTCATCTAATAAAACACAAAAAAAAGCAGCCCTTTTGACATGTTCAGGCTTCAAATTGCTACAGCTCTGAAGAGATCCTTGAAGACATACTTTTCTCTCTTTGAGTTTCTGAGCACTGCATGGAATAGCAATATACCCTGCCTGAAAAACAGGTAATAGCTCAGTAGTTATGCCAGCGCAGTGGGGATGTTCAGCATCTTCTTCTGGTCACAGTAAGTTGGTTATCACACATCAGTCAAGCATTTTGTAAACAAGAAGCAAGAGAAAAATCTTATTTCTGGCAGTATTTTGGAAATTCCTCCAGGCGTGGTCCAGCTGGAAAAGGAAATATTCCCATAATTTTTATTTTTTTTGCAGGGTCAAACCAACCCGACATCTATTGCCAAACCAGCTCATGTATAGATTGCGGGGTGGTTTCTATAAAACCATGTTCCTGGCATAGAAATGATTGATGGTGCTGGGCTTTGTTTGGTTTTGCACTCCCGGCTCTCTGCTCCCTCCTCTCCCAGCAAGAGACAGAAAAGCTCTGTAGGAGGCCTGGGGATGTCTACATAGAAGAAGAAGGGCAAGCAGCCAAAGATTAACAGGAATAGCCCAGAGCTTCCTGGTCATAGCCCCTGCTGCAAGCTCACTTCTCTGGAAAAAAAAATAAAATAAAAAAGGGAAGATTTGGCAGCACTGCTAGCCCAGCTGTGTTCTGGGGGAAACCAGAACTCATCCAAACAATTCAAGGCCTTTGTTTTGTGGTTGTTTTGTTACTTTTTTTTTTTTTTTATGATGATGAGATGTTGCATTTGATGGCTAAATGAGATTTTGGTTTGTCTCTAAAGCATTGTCTTGAAAGTCAGCATGTTTTTGTTTGCAACTGCGGAAAGATGCATCGCTGCTGTTGGCAACAGGGTTTTGGATTTATAACCATAAAGAAGAAGTTTAAGATCAGATGCTGAAGATCAATAACTGGTTGAAGAGATGGAACCCACCTCAGTAAAAGGGAACAGGTGACTTTGTCAGCAGAATGGCCAACCTGGTGAGAAGAGCTTTAAACTAGGAAAGATGAGGGAAGAAGAGAGTTATAGAGAGTCCTTTGGAGCTGCCCTTTGTGTGAGAGAACACCTGGAATGTGTGGAGTTCTGCCTTGGAGTGGATGATGAGTGAGTCAAGAACTTCTGGGTACAGATCAAAGGACAGATTAATGAGGGTGACACTGTTGTGGGTGTTTGCTGCAGGCCATCTGACCAGGAGGAAGTAGATGAGGCCTTTGACAGAGAGATGGAAGTTGCCTTATGATCTCAGGCCCTGGTTCTCACGGGGCCTTCAACCACCGTGACATCTGCTGGAGGAACAACACAGCGAGGCACAAACAATCCAGGAGGTTCCTGGAAAGCCCTGAGGATAACTTTATGACACCGGTGATGGAGGAGACAATAAGCAGAGGTGTGCTGCTGGACCTTGTACTGACAAACAAGGAAGGACCGCTTGGAGATGTGGAGGTTGTGGACAACCTTGGCTACAGTGACCATGAAATCATGGAGTTCTGTGTTCTTTGAGGAGAAAGCAGGGCAATAAATAAGAGTGCAATCCAGGACTTGAGGAGACTAACCCTTCTTCAAGGACCTTCTTGGAAGAATCTCATGGGAAAAGGCCTCAGAAAGAAGAGGGAACCAAGAGAGCTGGTTAATATTCATGGATCACTTCCTCTAGGCAAGAAATCGAGCAGAGGGAGCAGGAGATCTGCATGGATGAATAAAGCACTCTTGACAAAACTCAAACACAGCCAGGAGGTGTACAGGGAGTGGAAGTAGGGACAGACCACTTGGGATGAATATAGGGATATTGCCAGAGTAGGCTCAGAAATGTGACAAAGAAGGCCCAGGCCCATTTGGGATTACATCTGGCTAGGGATGTCAAGGACAACAAGAAGGGCTTCTTCAAATGAATCAATAACAAAAGAAGAACTAGAGAAAATGTGGGCCTGCTTCTGAATGGGGCAGGGATCCTGGTGACATAGGATGCAGAGACACAGAGGGCCTTCTTTGATTCAGACTTCACTACTAAGCCAGCCTTAAGGAATTCCTGACCTAGGAGACAAGGGAGAAATTCTGGAGAAAGGAAGACTTCCCCATGGTTTTTCTTTAAACTAAAAAAGGGAAAAAATTGGTTAGATGTTAGGAGATAATTCTTTACTCAGAGAGTGGTGAACACTGGAACAGGTTTCCCAAAGAAGCTGTGGGTGAATATTCCTGGAGGTGTTCAAGGCCAGGTTGGATGGGTTCCTGTGCAGTCTGATCTGGTGGGTGGCAACCCTGCCCACAGCACTGAGGCTGGAACTGGATTATCTTTAAGGTCCCTTCCAGCCTAAGCCATTCTATGATTCTATAAGTCAACGACAAAATGGAAGGAAAGCTATGATGGAGGAAGGGGAAGAGAAAGACTTCTCATAAGGAGAGGAAGAAGACACCTAGCTGCCACTGTGCCAAAAAACTCCAGGAAAGTTGGGCTCAGGGCCAGAGCCGTTATTGTCTTTACCATCAGGCAAGTTGATACAGGAAAGGGGAAGCAGAAGGAGTAATTTATATCTCGATCAGTTTCCCTGGACAGGAGAAGGCAAAGAGCCAGTGAGTGAGGTCAGCTGGTGGGAGCAAAGGAGTCAAGGGCTGAGACAAGTGCACTGAGGCTGGCAGCGTGTGGGGCACCATGATGGGCAGAGGGGAGGAAGAAAAAACCTCAGCCAGATATTTGCTACAGTACCCAAGTGGGAATGCTGGAGGATATGGAGGGAGAAGTCTTCTCAAAGCCCAGCAACTGCTTCTGAGGACTCTTTTGTGGTCTTCCACTTCTGCTCTGGGATCTCCAACAATCAGGCACTCTTTAAGCTTGGTTCTGCTTCAGGACTTTCTCCTGACAGCAGATTTCTGCATCCATCACCAGGTGTCCTCTTGCAGGCCCACGCTGCCTTCTCTTTCTCTCCACCACTTCAGCTTAAGTGCTGCGCACTGATAGCACCCAAAAAAATATTATCTCCAAAAACATGGTTTACTGGGCATGGTGGTGATGGATTAATGGTTGGACTTGATGATCTTAGAGGTCTTATGCAACCTTAATGATTCTATGATTCTAAGACAAAATGAGCAGAGGAGTTCCTAGGTCTCCCTGTCTCCAAATTCAGAGGGAACTCCTTCCTATATTGAAATTTCTGGATGCCAGGGCACCTGAGCATACCAGGATTGTGCTGATTGAACCTTTGCAGGTGAAGCACCTTCAGGTTTTCTCTGTTTAAAGGGATTTACCAGTTGCATTGCCAGTCATAGCAATATCCACTTAGCTCTCAGAATGTGAATAACGAGCTGGAGATCTCTCATTAGTAATTACTCAGGTAGGACTTATAAATGGACTTTATCAAAGCTGATGCTCTGAGTGGGAAATCACTGAAACTCTTTGAGAGAAATAGAGAGGAAAGGGGGACACTTAAAAGTTGTCCTTCTGTCTTGGGGGTGAGCAATGGGTTATATGTTGTCTGGTAAGGTCACAGCTCCTCTCTATGTTGGTATTTGCCTTTCCTGGGCTAGGAGAAGTTGTCAGTTGATAAGGGTTCCTGTTAACAGGTTAACAGGTTAACAGACTGACAAGTTGCCTTTTCTTCCAAGGGAAGAATCAGTCACATTTGCCTTTTCCAGTGAAGCTGCAGTGCACTGTAATCTCCAGAATTGCGTTGGTGGTGATCCCCAAGATTAGGTGGAGACATCTAGATGATGCTTAGAGGCGCTCCTTTAGCATAGCATCTGTTCTGCAATCTCACAACTTTGAGTTCCACACCCAGAGTCTGGGGCTGTGTTTTTGCTTCCAGCCTGCAGTAGAGTAAAAGGAGAAAGGCAGGTGGAGCCACTAACCACATCTGATAGAGTTGTTTAGCCAAATAACACATCAAACCCAAGAACATCAAAACGAAGCAGGGCACAGGTCTATGCAAAGAAAAAGTGGCTTTTTCCACATGAATATGCACATCAGTAAGGGGTATTAGCCAATCTAAGTGGCAACTAGGCACAGAGGCAGTGGGAAATCTTTGGCATCACAGCTACCAAGCCTGTTTCACCTGCTCCTGTTTTTCTGGGGATTTCCCAAACACAGCGTGCATTGCTGTAAAGGGGATGGGAGAGACTGCAAATACAGAGCAGTCAGCCCAGGCTCCAGTCTTGGAGAGAAATCTGAAATAAACCATCAATTTGTAATGGTGTAGGGGCTAGCGAAGTGATGGGAAAGAACAGCAAGAGCTTTGTGACAGATGGGTGTTATTCCCACCTGACATAAAGTGGCAAAATCTGTAGCTAAGGTATAAGTGGTACCTATCACATACCTCAGTGTTAATGAAGCTTTTGCCACCATAGCACATGACAGCCTCGTAAGCAAGCCAGTTAAAATCACAAGCAAATAGCAGTCAATGGCTTACTGTCAAAGCAGGAGGATCTATTAAGCAGGGTCCTCTGCAGCTTGCCATGGCTCTGGTATGATGCAATATTTTAATTACCGGTTTGAATGACGGATTAGAGAATAAATTGATTGAGCTTGCAGGCGACACACTGGGAGAATCGGAGAAAGAGGATGAAATTTGTGCAGGACAAGCATGAAGCTCTACAGTTAGGGTGGCCCCACCATCTGCACAAGTATAGGATGAGGAAATAGCCATTCCAGCATTTTGGCAGAAAAAGAAGTTGCAGTGGGTGTTATAATAGATCACAGATTTAACATCTGTCAAACTTGGGGATGGGGAACAGAAAAAAAAAAAACGCTTTGTTGGAACTCTGCAATCTACTGAAAAGTTGCACGCTTTACACTCAAGTGTAAACTGGATTTGATGAGTTCAGATCCTTCCAATCCCTTCCCTAATGGGAAAGCCTGGGCTGCTGCATTCTCCCCACTTTTTTTGCTTTAGGGTTGGCTCACATGGCCACAAATTAGCTTCTGGATAAGATCAGAAAGGTTCCTAGCATCTAAGGGATGGTGAAGAGCTGGAGTTGATTGCTGAGAGAACTCCATCCAGCAGCTTGGGCATCATTATCCAGATGCATGATAGAGAAAAACCTGTCCTCAGCATCTCATTAGCATCATCTCCACTGGGGATGGAGAATGAACTCACTTCTCCTGGTGCCCTCCATCTCCTTTCTATCATTCCTGTGTAGCTGTTGAGTGTGCTGGCTACCTTCCCTTCATTACAGCAGAATTGTGCTGTGCTGTTCAGGCTTGACTTTGCTTTATAGAACAATGCCTAGCACCAAACGTGACCCAGAAATGCTCCTCCACTGACATCATGTAGGAAGCTCACTTCAAAGGATGGTCAACCCCAGAATACCTCCAGGGTTCCCAGGATCTCATTCAGCAGTACAAGCACCAGACATGTTGAGTGGAGACACAGCTCTGCTTAATATGAATGAGACAGATTTTTCCTCTTTCAGCTGATTTAGGTAAACCTCTAAAAACTATGCAAGGCACTGTCATCATGCACAAAATCATAGAATAGCTTAGGTTGGAAGGGACCTTAAAGATCATGTTCCAATGGGGTTCATGTTCCAATGGAGTTCCAATGGGGTTCACCATGCATGAAAACAGGTTCAATCTTGGTGCAGAATGACCAGGAGCAAAGCACTGGCTCTGTGCCTGGTGCTCACAATCACTCATCTGGGACCTGCCCCTGGCTCCAGGGCCTGCTCCAGCATTAGAAGTAATCAGCAATTAGACAACTTGCAGATGCTGCTCTTGGGAACAAGAAACTCCTTTCTGCAGTCTGCAGGAAATTAGTGTAATAAAACTGAGTGCAATATCTTCCGGGAGAAGAAAGCAATTTTATCATACAAAATCTTTAAGCAAGTCGATTTTGCCCTCTCACCCTTATTCTTTTACAGATTTAATCTGATCACTTTCTCACAAGCACCAGCACTTGGGTGACACTGGCCAGGTGATCTGGTCACTTCTATGCCACTCTTAGACAAGAGATGACAGCTAGGCAGTTCCCCTCACACTTCTAAGGCACTTGGCAGAGCAAAACAAACTGATCTTGGATTTGCCTCTCACAGCCTTTAGAAGGGAAGAAGTTGTCTTGGCTCATTTTCCCTTTTATTTTGCCTCTTTTAGGCAAAAATCCTGAATTTCCCAGTTCCTTTGTTTTGTTTATCTGGGTGTTTTACTGCTCCCACCCTGTTCTCCATTCTCTTATTTAAGGTTACTTTGTTCTTCTTCATTTGAAAGCAATCCAATACAGAATGGGCTACAGCAGTAAACACATGCCTTTCCTCTTAACCCTTGTGTTGCCATTTCCTTTAGGTGCTTTCACACATATGGACATATATCCAATTGCATTTCATCCATACCAAACCTCTTCTACCACAAAACTCCTCAAGTCCAGCACCTTGCCTACAGCTTCAGCGTGGTTTGTGCAGCAGAGAGGCACATATGTTTGACGGAAGGGATGCGAAGGGCCTGGAATACTTCTTCCCTTCCCAAAACAACGAGGCATTTAGGACCCCGTGCTTGGAAAAAATAAGTCCCCAGGCACAGAAACCTTTGCAGGAGGCTGCAGAACCTTAAGGATGGTTCAAAAGAGGCCAAGAATGGAAACAAGGCTACAATATGTGTCCAAATTTCAGCCAGGAGGCAGACAGGACTGGAGACAGGTATACCTACTGCTGGAGGTGTTGAAGACACAGGTAGATGTGGTACCTAGGGACATGCTTTAGTGGGCAACATTGGTGGTAGGTGGACTAGATGATCTTAGAAGGTTTCTTCCAACCTTAATGAT
The DNA here is from genome assembly GCA_013396635.1 of Penelope pileata. Classification (NCBI taxonomy): domain Eukaryota; kingdom Metazoa; phylum Chordata; class Aves; order Galliformes; family Cracidae; genus Penelope; species Penelope pileata. The sequence goes on from WBMW01005177.1 coordinate 599,842, forward strand.
TCTGTGGTTCTACAGGTCCAAGGGCCACCCAGCAGACAGAGCTGGAGAAAAAGCCATGACTTAAGTCTGATGGCCATCTAGAAGATGAGGCCAGGAACAGAGCTGGAGTTAAAATACTGACAGCATGGCTCCAAGGTCAGTCTGGATAAGGCTGGAGACATGCACACCAATCAGACAAGGCCTTAATGCTCAGGGTTGGGTGGAGGAGCTGGTTTATAGCTGGAAGGCATCATTCTAGAGCAACTTTTCTTCAGAGGTTGCATCAGGCAGGGACATCTCTCCCAGCAAGCTGGAGAAATCAGAGCAGCAATCAGAGCTTAACTTCTTGCTTGAGTAATGACCCCAGCTCAAAGCTTCACAGTTCTTTTCCTGTCAAAAGCCCAGAATAAACAAGCAAGGCAGAGGGTGAGTCATACAGACTGAAATTAGCAAGAGTGCTGTCTCAGATAGCGATTGGGCATGCAGCAGCCAGTGAACCACCTTCACCTTAGCTCTGGGAAAGAAGGAAATCTGAAATATTGACATCAACTACAAGCAAAAGTTCCTCAATCTGACAGCCTGACTGTAAGTTCTGAGTAGAATAAGGTCCTATTCTAGTAGAAACCACAGCCCAAAGATTATGTACCCACATTTTCAGGAACCTCAGTTGTCTCAGGTTTGGGACATCTCAGGTCATGGGATGCAGCAAAGTGGCCTCTCAAGGTGGTGCAGAGCATTTTGGCACTGTAGACAGCAAGGAAGCCCAAAGAAATACCCGTGGCTTGGCTTGCCAATGCAAAAAGTTGTGTCTTGCATGAATGGACCTGAAGATATGCTGGGCAACACTGATCCAGAGCAGCCAAAAGGGGCTTCAGGAGGAGAAATCTGAACACAAGGCTGGAGAATAGCTTGCATCCTCCCAGCCCTCTGCTCCACCAAATCAATAATCCATGTTTTACACTGAGATGGCTCGTTTGCAAACTCCATTGGGGTGTAGGTCTCACAGAGATCCACGTGCACAACCCTGGCCAGACTCACGTGGTCCCTCCAAGCCCTGAAACAGAGAAGTGGTGGTGAGGGAAACTCTCTGCGTGCCACGTGGCTCTGCAGGCACCGAGCGAGCTTTTAGCAAGCCCACGTTTCCATCTCAAACTCCCAAAGTGCCAGTTCAGCACCGAAGCCTTGCAGACCCTGTAATTCCAGTTTTAATTGCTGCACTGATCCCTGCTAACCTGCTCCCCTGACCTGTGAAGGGAGCTGCCATTATCTTCATTTCCTTATTTTAAAACCAGCCATTTCTCCCCGGCACACGAGCAAAGCGTGTAATGCTCACTCTAGCACTACTTTGCTCTCAGTTCCAGCTGCTTCCTTTTACCTCCCAAGGTAAAAGGATTACCTTGAGTGTATCTCTTTACCTGCATCCACTTTTCCCCAGCACAGCCCACATTCCTACTGCTGGATTTTACCCCTCCTGCCCCTCTTATTGCCTCCCTCTTCTTCTGAGGACACATTTTTCCACCTGACTTTTTAAATTTTTTCCATTTTTTCCATTTTTCCCTCAGCAAATCCGTTCAACAAGCCCCAAACCTGCAGGACTGGATCATTCAGCACGGTGTTTGCTGTATTTTGCTCTGGAGCAGAAAGCGCTGCCATCAGTCCCTGCATCGAGCTTTGCAGTCTGCTGTCCCACACCACAGCCTTGGCAAGAAGATGTGGGCTTAGACCAGAGAGCTTTCAGCAGAGCTTCCCTACCTATTACTTCTTCCATACCACCTACCCCAGAAAGCTGGTCACTGTCCACCTGTTCTACATGTAGCATCCCATAATTATTGCCATCCCTACATTTCAGTGTTACTGGGATAACTCCAGATCCCATGGTGAATTGCGTCCTGTCACGCTGAGGTCCTATTTGCTCCTTCCCAGCAGCAGACACGATTCTCTCCATGAAGAGGTGAAACTACTGATGTTAATTTTGTGGGGGTGAGAAAACCAGAAAGCTGCAGGTGTTTGCATGTGTTTGTTGGGGATGGGAGGAGCACACAAGACACCAAAGGAACAGAAGAGCTGGAAGAACATGCTATGCCTTCCTGCTAACCAGACATGCCGTGAGATTGCTCATACATGGGCTACAGAAAGCCAGACTGACTCTTAAAAAGCCTGAACTTGGTTGTTGGGCACTCTGTGACACAGACATCTCATGAGTTCATCCAAGTGACAGAGCGCAGAGCGACTGAGTTACGGTTGCTCAGGCTACCACAAAGCTGAAACTTCACGGGGTTTGACCATATGAGTTAGAAACCAGAAAAAGAAACAGTCCCAGCAGCCCATTTCAGTGGAAGGTATTAGACCACAAAAACACACCACTCGCAGTTAGTTCCTTGTAGAATAACTGGCAGTGAGAAATAGAAATGAGCCATAAAAGAGACGAGGGAAGTGGGGGCTTGCAGACACAGATTTGTTTTCCTAGCAGAGGACTCTGAATGCACACTGAAAAGGCAGGAGCTGGAATTCCTTCCGACAGAAGGAAATGCTGATTCTGCAGAATTAAACCCATCTGTGGTGTGCAGAGTTTGTCAAACTTGCATTCCCAGCCTCCCTCAACAGCAAACTTCACAGGCTCCCTCCCCCAGTGGCCTCTGACCAGCTCATTTCCTGGAAAACTTCACTCTTTGGGGCGTGGTTTACTGGGCATAGTGGTGATAGGTTGAAGGTTGGACTAGATGATCTTAGAGGTCCTTTTGAACCTTAATGATTCTATGATTCTACGATTTTATGATTCTATTATTCTCTTTGTGTGGGACCTACTGAACCTGAATCACACCTGCAGTCCTTTTTGTTGGACCACTCTATGGTCCTGCCAAGCAGCCCAGACTGTCCCATCCCTGCTGCTGGGGTCTATTCCTTCAAACTTCGCAACCCGCCATGTGTAATCTCATTTGGGCTCTAGTAAACAGGTCAGGAAGTTATAGAATCATTAAGGTTGGAAAAGACCTCTAAGATCACCTAGTCCAACCGTCCACCTACCACCAATCTTGCCCACTAAATCATGTCCCCAAGTACCAAGCTGGTTGCCTACTTGCTTGAGTCTTGTATGCATGGGACTGTGCACGCAGCATATATGAAGAGAAGGCATCGCATAAGGGAGTCTTGCATATGCATGGATTTGTGCATGCAGCAGATCCATGAATGAAGAGGGGTCATGTGCACAGAGGGAGCTGAACACACATGGCATGCAGGGTGAATGTATAAGGTGTGTGTTCATGCAGAGGATCTGTGCATGTGTGAGGGCATAAATACAGTGGGTCCTCATTCATGGAAAGAGTTGTGAATGCAGAGCGTTGTGCAGTTTGAGGATCTTCACGCAGGGACTTCCTGCTGATGGCCCTTCCCCCAGCGAAACCGAGGGAACACGAAAAAGGCGAGGGAGAAAGCCTTGAAATGGGGGCAGGGAGGTGAGGGGCCAGGGGGAGAGCTTTCTTTTCTCCCGCGCAGCCTCCGATCACCCCACTACACCCATCGCTTTCCGGGCCCCGGAGCACCCGAGCGGGGAAACGAAACCGCTCGCGGACGGGGAGGAGGAGGGGGAAGGCGGCGCGCGGCGCGGGGGCGGCCCGTTGGGCGGAGCGGCTGCACTTTTCCCGCCCCCCTTGGCGAGTCCTACCTCCAGCCTTGCGCTCCTGCCGTCTCCTTGCGCATCTCGTCGGCCCCATCGCCGCACCATGAAGGCGTTTCTGCTCGCCGTGTTGGCCGCGGTACTGTGCGTGGAGAGAGGTGAGAGGAAAGCGGGCTGCCTCCGGGTACCATCGCCTTTTAACGAGGTCTTCCGATCTTTTCCCAGCCCCCGCTTTAGGAGCGAATTATTGGGAGGTGGGGGGGGGGTCTGCGTCTCTCAGGGGTGGCCTGGAAGTTGGAGGCATGCGGGAAGCGGTGAGGGTTGTAAAAAGGGATGAGGGGAACAGGGCTGAGCCGTGCAGGGGGTTGCAGAAGCTATGGAGAGGATGGGGGGGATCTTTCCAAGACCTCTCGGCGGTGTCCCCCTTACAGCAGGAACTTCAGTGCCTGTATTAGCGGTGTGCATCTCCAGCTGTGTCTATTTTGGAGCTTTTCCCAGTTGCAGCTCGAACAAAGAGCGGGGATGGCTCCGCTCCGCTCTCCCTTTCGCTGCAGGGAGTCGGGATAACGGCGCTGGAATGGGCTGAGATGCTGCCGAGGGGATGGGAGGGCGGAGGGGGGGGATGTAGCCCTGCCCCGGTAATGGCAGCCGGAGCAAAGTCTGGGGAGAACCACTTGTGATCCTGGCTGCTGTTGTTCCGCAGCACCCTTAGGAACAGGTTGGGGTTGGCAGCATTTGGGGAGGTGACACCCCTAAGGGACAGGGCCCTGTGGAGCACGCCTGGGGGCTGCCATTGAATCCGGGGGCAACGTGCTTCCTGTTGCTGGGTGTTAAACTGCAAGTTGGCTAAGTTGCAGGTCTGCAATCCCCTTGGCTCCATTGCTGCCTATCCGAACTCCATGGGGCTATGCAAAACCCTGTAGCGTTTTCATACGGCAACGCTTGGAGAAAGCCAAACAAAGAGCAAAACAGGAGAATTCTTGGTCATCTGAGCTAAGGAAACGCAGACCCTCTGTGCCTCCTGAAGACACCAATGAGAAGAAAGTAGTTGTTTTCTGCCCTTCCTGTATCCCCCCCTTCCCATGGGGTTTGTCAAGCAACTGGCAATGTGAGTGCTGGGTCTCCATCAGAGCCAGGTTGGTGTGTGCTCAGTCCCAGCTGGGCAGTCCAGGCTCAGGCAGGAAAGGGTTAATGACCCCTCCTTCCCCCCCCATAAAAAATTAAAAAAAAAAAAATCGGCATAATAGTAGATTGTTCTTACCCAGGCAAAAGGATTTGTTGTGGGTAGCTCTATCCACAAACATTTCCAGCACACCCAGGGAGTTTTTTTTTTTTTTTCCCCGCAAAAAAGCTTTGCCCACTGTTCAGAGTGCCCTGAAGAGCTGCCATATGGTGTATAAGAATCTTGTCTAAGAGCAATGTGAGGGAAACAGCTTTTGACATAGGGATGAATGGAAGAGCTGCTGAAGTAACAGCGTTTTTTGCTGGTGCTGCTGAGCTTCAGAGGGGCTTTTAAAGGCTTTTTTTTTGTTTTCCCTGCATTGCTCTGTGCAAGAAGGGATGCAATGTCTTATCTGAAGAATTACCCCGAATGATCTGCTCTGTTTTGGGAGTGCTTTGTTCCTCCAAGGAGCCAAGCAGCAAACAAATAAACGCATAAATTCTTCCCATTGAAGAAAACTGCCTTTGCTCATTGGTGAAAATGAGGCTTTCCTTTTGCATTGTTCAGG
>WBMW01005177.1:612078-650997 GCA_013396635.1 Penelope pileata
GGGGGATGGGTTAAGGGGAGACAGCTTTGGTCTGTATAAAATACCCTAGAAGTGTTTTTACTGGAAAATGAGAACAGCTTAGGTCAAAAGCTGCCTGCTTTGGAGCACACTAATGAGAAAATGGTTTCTGTGCTTCCATCCTGGAAATGGCTGTATTTCAACAGCAGCTGCTGCCGTCTACCACTATGTTAATGTCACAAGGGCTCCCATTTTTTATGTGTTGTCTGCACATGCTCAAAGCTTGCTGAAGCACCCGTCCTTTCTGCTCAGGTTCAACTGGGCTTGCTGTTTGCTGAACGGAGGACTTAAAAAATGAACAATGTTCTTCCAACTCTTCTTGAGATTTTCTTTTGGCGAAAGGACAGACCTTCTCCTTTTGAAAATACACACCTAATGTGACTTCCTTGAACAAACAGCCAGAACAAATAGGGCCAATTGCTTAATTAATCTTTCCTCAAAGGATGTCCTTGCTCAGTGTTGATTTACTCAGTTATATGTTGCTTGAGATAACTTTCCTCCTGTTGACCTTTGCGATGAAGATGGCTGTGGTCCCACCAGACTCCTTTGACAGCATGGAGGCCGTGCTTCCATGCCAGAGTGAAATACAGGTGTCCATGTCTCCCACCTCTGGGGAAGGCAGATGTGGTACACATCTGGATGCTTGGAGGTTTAGGGCCCTGTTACAAGCCCCTTGGTCCTGTGAACCCAATGATTTGCACCCTGAAGTTGGGTTCCTCCACTGCATGTGCTGTGGGTCTTGGCCATTTGGGAGGGGATGTCTCTAAATTCTCTTTGCTCCTGGAGGAATTGCTTCCCCTGCTGGTAAGCTGTTGATTGAGGGTATCAAACTGGAACGGAGAGAGACACACGCAAGTCTGCATTTTGCTGGGAGTGTTCATGGTGCACAGGCAAGTGAAGCCCTGGGTCAACCCTGCCATCTACTGGCTTTTGCTAGAGCTGGGAGAGATGCTTTGAAGCCAAGATCTCACAGGTCAAGGAGAAAACCTCAGCACAAATGAAACAGAGTCGGGACCCAAGGGTGAGCTACCTTTAACCAGATAATTGCATGCAAAGCAGAAAATTAGAGGCTTCAGAACTTGATGGAATGTATTAATTTGTCCAACTCCATGCTGTTAGTGTAAATTGAGAAATGAAAGGCATGGCATAATAGAGGTTTCCCAGGTCCAACGTTTTCTGAAGGAACACTTTTCTAGCCCCAAACCTACCACTTAATCAAAACTGAAACATTTCATGAAAATATAATAAGGCGAATAAAGTGTTGCAGAAAAAATATTGACACATTTTATTTCAGCTTTGTTGAATGATCTCATTTCCCTGAGATGATTACAATGAAATGTTGATTTTGCTAATACATACGCGTGAGCTTTGTTATTGTGTATTACCTTTATTGTAACAGAATAAGCAGAATAAAGAAATATTGATTTCTTTCAATATATTAACATAAGTATATGTGCAGTGTATGTTACATAATGTTTGTTATACTCTAATAAAAATATATGGAATTAATAAAAAAGGTACACTTGGAACAATGTTTTGGATGGTTCTGAGTTACAGGTATTTATTACAGATATTACTTTGAGTGAAAGAAAAAGCTTGGGTTGGGTTCAAAGCCTGGGGCTGGGGGTTGCAGGCTGGTCAAAAGGAGCACAGACATGAAGCTGAGCATAGACTGTATGGAGGGATAAATTCATACTTGTCATCTCAAGGCTATTGGAATCTCTTCCTGTTGGTGGATAAAGGATGAGGATTGTTTTTGCCTTCAATAGTCGTACTCATAAGTATCAACTTGGCTGCGACCATAGTGGGAATGGTGATAGGATTTGTCTTTAGAGCCTGGGCTCTGTCTAGTTGGAAAGAACGTCTATTTTGGGCACATAATGGCCCCTGTGTGGGTGTCTGTGGGCAGCTGCTCCTCTTCCTGAGCTCCCCAGGGCTGCAGTGTCCCCGCTCTTCCCTGCAGGGAACTGGGCAGACAGATGCACACACAGACACACAAGTGTGGGGTTTGTTGCTCTGGAGACACCCCCTGCTCTCCTCAACTGGAGAGCATTCCTGCTGCTTTGCCAAGATGTGCAATTCTAATTTTTGTTTAAAGCTTTGTTGTGTTGAGGGCTCCTAATTGCTCAGTCTCATGTGAGAAGGAGATTATGTTCCCTGGGCAATGCACAACAAATGCAGAATAACAGCACTGGGCTCTCAGGAGTTTCTTAGAAACAGCCACAGGCTGCTTGAAACAAAGAAATAAAAATATTTTTCCTTTTCTCTGGATAACCCCAGCCTGGAATTTGTCTTTCCTGGAAAGGATCTGCTCCAGTGTTCTTCCTCCATTCAATCCATATTTTGCAGCCTTGTCTGTGACTGTTTTGGGGGTTCTGTTTCTCCAGATCCAAGAGGGAAAACCATTAATATTTTGACCTAGATGTGCCAGAACTGTTTTCTTCGTTAAGATCCATATTTCCAGGTGACCTTCTGTAAGAGATGTAGTAATACCAATACCCAACATATTTCTGGAAACAAAACAACATGGGTTGTTGCCACTGTTTCATTTTCAGTTGGCTCTACAGGCATTTCTCACTGGCGTTCCAAGGACAGGAGATGACATGCCACATGCTAAAGAACAGCAGCATTCCTGCCTGCTCATCCCTGCCCTTTTCTATCCCTCTGGATCAGGAACACGTGCCTCCAGTCTAGCCACGGCACACATAGGTTTTGGAGGAAGGAAGAGCTCTGGGGATGGAGGGTAGTTTCCAGAAAACAGGTTCATTTGCTAATTTTGTTGTGGAGAATGTAGGACAGGCATGTAGGCAGACAGCTTGCAAGTCAAAATTTGAGGTGTGGATGCTCAAGGATTAAAAAAAAAACAACTGAATCAAGAGTCCTACTTCCCCAGCAGTGCAAACCTCCTCCATTTTCTTTCCCTGGTTTCTCCCCAGGTTGTATTAAGGTCAATGTGAGAGGTGATGGGGAGCAAGGAGGAAGGCAGCACCCATAGCCCACAATGCTGAACCCAAACAACAACTGGGATGGAAAGAGGCTGGAAAAACAGGAGGTGCATTGTGTGGCTGTGGGAACATGCTTCAATAATCCTGCTTATCATATCCCAAGAAAAAGAGATTTGAAACAACGTGTAATGCTGGTCACCATGGTTTCTTGGTGGCCTGGTCCCTCCAGTGACACTGGGGTGTTCTGAGCTGCCATTAAGTTAATAACTCTTGCAAGAATTGAGCTAGCACATCAAAAATATAACACACACAGCATCAAGCCCATGGGGTAAGTGGTGTGAGCAGCATGCCTTGCTCTCCTTCTCTGTGTCTATTAGCACAAATGATGACTCTGTGTGTTGTGTTTCACATCACTAAGAGCAATGCCATATTGCCCCTGAGTTCCAGGTGCTCCTGGCTCCTCTGCTGTCTTCTCACCACTAAAATTGCAGGAATGCAGTCACCCATTCTTGCATGAGAGCGTGAGCTTCACATGAGGGCCCCTTGCTGAGCTCAGACCAGCTAAACTTGCTGGTTCTAGGAGAGGCACCCATTTAGTATCACTATTGGAAGAAAGAAGACAAAAATCAAGTACAATAGCTCAATGGGTGTTGTGTGGTGTTACCTTCCATGTGATCACCTGGACATTTATCAGGGCAAGGCATAGCTACTCATTGATAACATTGGAATTCAACTCGTGGTTTGTTCAAGGCAGATTAAGTAGACTGAATTTTTCTCCCTTTTTCATTTTCACGTGTATATAACTCCTCCTAAAGATTGTTGGAACCAATTGAATAGGAAACTCGAGGTTTGGAAGCAGTGAAAAACAGTCCTAAAAATCTTCCCTGTGGGAAATGGGCTTGAATGAGGGATTTGCATTTTCTTCTCTTGTCAGAAGGTGGCAGTGGCAGGACCCAGATCTGTCCTTTTGGTCCCGGTGGGATGTCCTAGGAGGGATGTCTTGGTGTATCAGGACCATAAAATCACTTCTGCTAAGGGACATCATGCATCAGGAAGCTTGTCTGGAGTCTGGAGAGGAGGAAGTACATTAGCTCAGCATGCTCTTGGATGCATCCCAAGCATGTGGACACCACAGTGTTTCTGGGAACCTATTCACTTTTTGAATGCTCACGTGGAGAAATATTTTTCCTTATATTTGATCACGATTTCTCTTCCTACAGTTTGTGGGTAGTACTGCTTGTCCTTTCCCTAGGTATCCTCCAGCACAGCCCACTGCAGTCTTCTCTTTGCCCTTCTTTTAGGTCAGATGTTGTTAAACACCCTGGGTCCTCTCTTTTTCACATTGAACAACTCAAGGGTCCACCAGGACCCCCAAGTCCTACTCAGCAGGACTGCTCTCGAGGACTTCTTCTCCCAGTCTGCACTCATATCTGGGATTGCCCCAACCCAAGAACAACGCCTTGCACTTGGCCTTGCTGAACCTCATTGGGTTCTTGTGGGCCCACTTTTCAAGCCTATCAGATCCCTTTGGATGACATCCCTTCCTTCTGTATCAACTGCACCCCTCAGCTTTGTGTCATCGGAAAAATTCAGAGAATCACAGAATGGCTTGGATTGGAAGGGACCTCAAAGATCAGCCAGTTCCAATCCCCCTACCGTGGGCAGGATTGCCACCCACCAGGTCAGACTGTCCAGAGTTGGCTCCACACAGGACCACCCAAAATCCAAACTCTGTGTCTGAGAGCTTTGTCCAAACGCTTCTTGAATGCAGCAACTTGGTGCTGTGACCACTATTCTGGGGAGCCTGTTCCATGCCCACTGCCCTCTGGTGAAGAACCTCTTCCTGACATCTTTGAAAAATTATGACAAGTGAGAAAGATTCCTGATGGCTGGATGGAAGTAAATGATATTCTTTCAACAAGATCTAGGAGCATTTAGGGAACTGCAGGGTAGCTAGCCTCATCTCAGTCTCTGGGAAGGTGATGGAGGAACTAATCCTGGAAATTGTTTCTGGACATAAAAAGGGCAAAACGGTGATCAAGAGTAATCAGCATGGATTCACATAGGGGAAATCATGCCCCAGCTGCTTGATAGCTTTCTGAGATGAAGTGACTGTCTTGGTGGGAGATGACAGGAGCCCATAAAATGCTTTCAGACCTTTCTTTGCCCATTTGCCAGGAACATCAGAGAGACTGAACTGCTCAGCTGGTTGGGAAACATCACATCCCCACAACTGCAGGGTTCCTTCCCTCACATTTAATGGGACAAGTGCTCCAGGGGGCAGCAGCTTTTGATTCAGAAACATTTTCCTGAAATCATCAGGCATCTGGAGGCCAAACCTGCTATGTTTCTTGCAGCTTCTAGGAAATAGTCCATCACCTGGACAGTGTGGGTAGCTCTAAGAGACTTAGGCTTTCTCCTGATTTGAACAGACTGAACCTGGGGATACACTCCTACCAGTCCTCAGCCAAAGACAAGCAGAAGTTTCCAGCTCCAATGCCAAGCACTGTAGCATTATAGGAAGACAAAAAGGACCTGGAGACAAAGCTGCTTCCTTTCAGCAAGGCCATTTTCTATTTTACGTGTCGTCCTTGTTCTTCCCTTCTGGGTCAATGGGAATTGACTCAGATAGGAAAGTATCTCTTGTTCCTTGGATTAAGACTTGAATAAACATAGGGGATAATTAAACCAGGTGACAAATAAGCTGAGCAAGTGATTTACGTTCCTGCATCATTAATAGGGAAGCTGGTTGGAGCAAATAATCTTGAAATGAGTGATTATTTCCTAAGTTAGTTAGGGTTGATGAGAAGGGAAAAAATATTGGTTTATAAGCAAAGCAAGCAAACAAAATGACAAAAAAATCCAACCAACCAAAATAAATAAATAAATAGAAAAATAGGAACTAGAAAAATTTGTTATGAAAGGAAAACAAATTCCCACTATAACTATATTACATAATTATAAAGATAAGGTTAATGTTTTTAATGCATATTATAAGCAGATTGGGAGAACACACCTTGGTAGCCATTAATTCCTGGAAAATCCCCTGTAAGTGCTGTGCATAGATCAGTCTAAATTCCCTAAGGGTAAGAAGTACCTGCATCAAGTTCAGAGGAAAAAAAAAAAAGGTTAAAAAAAAAAAAAAAGGAAATGAATTACTATGTACAAGGAACATGACTCCTTATAAAATTAAATCATCTTGTTCCCTACCTCCCCATCCTGGTAATTATACGAAGCATCACTGATGCTCAGGCAGAGCATGCAATGTATGTCTGGGGCAAAGGGGATAGATTTGCTGAGTTAAGGAAAGCTCTCAGGCTTGGGGTTTGCTTTGATCCGTCTATGTCACCTGCTCTGCAATAGCTCGCATCCCCTCTACTCCAGTCCAGTATCAAGGTGAAAAATTGCGGGGAGAGCTGCCAAGCTCCAGGCTATGGAGGAGTGACCTTCTACCAGGTATAAAAGCCACAGATCACTGCTCAGCACACTGCTCTGAGCCTGTGGCTGGTCAGATCAAGGAGACACATGCCCTTTCCCCAAGGGCACCTTCCAACAACTCAGTTCCAGGAATTACCTGACCTTTATGAGCTTAAGGGATGGCTGAAGTGTTTGCGAAGCTGTGCTGATATAATGGCTTTAAAGCCAGCCCCAGACATGTTGGATCTTGGCCATTCAATGTAGGGAATTGTAGTAAAATCAATTAGTAGGAATGAGACTGCTGTGACTAACGAGCTAATGAGTGATGCCTGAGTGGAAACAGCTTCAAGAGAACTGCAGGGTTGGATCTGTGATACATTATTCATAGGGCTAGGCCAGGTTCAGCCTTGGCACTCTTTGTTTTTAACTTTGCTTTTCCAGATTTCTCTTTAACTTTTAAAGACATTCCTCATCAGAGCAGGAAACAGAGGAGGGTAAAGATAGATAACTCTTCTCTTTCTGGATGCAAAGTGGCTCTAATCTCTGCAGAATCTTGGTGTCTATGAGATGGATGGGGGAGATGATGCCTCAGAGGTGAAGTTTGTGTAATTTAATCTCTGCACACCAGCAGGTTTACTCATTAGGCAAACCCATCCTCGCTGCTGGCTTCCTTAATTGGCTTTCATTGTTGACATTATTTTGTAGCTACTAGGAGAAAACTATGAATTGTTTGACAAATCTCCTTTTTAACCTTTCTAATGCATAGCTTATGCTGCAGGTATAATTAACACTCAAATATGCCCTAACTTAATATCAAAGATTGGGAAACTGAGGTTAATTTTCTGAGGTCAGCTAGTAAATCATTGGTGGAGCTAAAAATATATCTCTAAGCACCTGCTTTTAAGGTCAGCCTCTGCTCCTGTTGCTTCCAGTAACTCATGCAACTCTTATCAGGGTTGCACAAAAATAGCAGTAGAAAAAGAAGAATTAACTAGTGGTTAAACCATGTGGAATACAATGCTGGCTCTATTTCTGCCTTATTCCATGAGCCTAATTAACCTCTCTGCATCTCAGCTTCCTTATAGCTGATCTTGATATCATAATATTTACTCATGTTGCAGGAGTATTATTGGGTTTAACCTACTTGTAGGTGTGCAGCAAAAGCTTAGTGCTAGCATACGGCACGGTTATTTCAGCATCCCTCCACGTTTACCTATAAATCATAGCATAACATTTGCTCATACATCTTTCCTCTCTGCAAAGATGTGGAATTTCTAGCAAATATACAAAGAGATGAAGAGAATCAGGCTGCCCAGGTAGGTGGTGGAATCGCTGTCCCTGGAGGTGTTCAAGAAATGTGGAGATGTGGTACTTAGTGGCATGGTTTAGTGGGTTGTATTGGTGGTAGGAGTACGGTTGGGCTAGATGATCTTAGAAGTCTTTTCCAACCTTAATGCTTCTATGAGTCTGGAGAATGGAGAATTTAAAAGGATTAAGTCAAGAAGGCTCTGAATTGAAACCAGTGCCTCCACTTCTCTAAGAACACGTTCAACCCATGATCCCTGAAGTTCTACCACAGAGGTAGAGGGCATCTCTTAGGACTTCTTGGCAAGTCTTCTTCAGCCTGGTAACTGGGGAATGGGAGTGAGTCTGGTGGGAAGGTTAGGGGATTTGGATGATGTTGCATTTGGAGTCTATTGGGATGTTATGGGATATTTCCAACGTGGCTGCGACAGTTGCAGTGCTGCATCCACATCCACCAGATGACCATACCTTCTTCAGGAGACTGTTTCAGCTAGCTTGGTGCATCACAAAAGTGGCTTGGCACAAGTTTCTCAGGCTGGAAGTAAAGATTAAATTGACCTTTTATTTATTATAACAAATGCCTCTGAAATGCGGAGAATTCTTGCACTTGTTTGCTTTGAACACATATGGAAATGTGTTTTTTTTTTCAAATCCATCTTGTGGTTGTTGGGGCAGATCTATATGGCTTGTATCTTTTTACATTCTTTTTCTTCTCTGTAATTAATGGAAAACCCCAACACAACAGGCTGTGAGCACTCACGAAATTATAAGAAAAAAAAAAAAAAGAGTTCAACGACGCACTATTTGGATGTTCTTGCTATTTCTTTAGTTGCTTGCCAAAACTGCAGAGCAATTGCATAAGGTGTGCATAAAAGAGGAAACATTTCAGGTGCTGCTTAAAGGCTCAGATAAGATCAACTGAAACTATAAACAAGTGAGGTATGTTGTTACCCCCCAAAACAACCCCCCAAACCAAAGGAATGCACAGGCTTCAAGCAGGGTGTCAGCGTTATAAAAACTCTTCCATCCAAAAACTTAGAATGCAATGAAAATCACATTTCAGGTGTGCATGTGAAACCAATCATCTAGTGCACATTTTTTTGAGGCCACCTAATACCAGAAACTAAAAACCACACCCCTTTTCGTGTTTAGTTTTCTTCTTAAGAACAAAGCAAACATGATCAGAGTTATTTCTCCTTTCTTAATGGGATTATAAAATTCTCTGCTGAACTTGGAGAATGTCATACCAAGAATACACTAAAATACCTTTCCCTAGACAATTTAGGGCTGGAATTAGCTACTAGGCTTTCATAATCAACTTAATGACTTTATTATGGTGCCACTGAGAAAACAATGGTTCTGAACTCATGATAATACAGAAGTGTTGTTTCTAAGCGAGGCTAGGCTTGCTAAAATTATGAGACAGTCACTGAAGCTTTAGCTTTGTAGTGGGTTGTTTATCTGGGAATAGAAGACCCAGAAGACCTTCTATTTTTAACATTTCAGGAACTCAAGTGATGCTTACCCTGAGTAAGGCTCCTCCGATGGTGTGATGGATAACAAAGATGATGGGGATGTCTCCAAGAACATCTTTGTTTCAGCCTTCCCTTCTTTCTTCCATTATTTTTTGATAAAAAATGTATGTATGCATGTGTTAGGTGTGTGGGGAATACCTGTCATAACCACAGAAAGGCTCTTTTTTACTGTTTTTTGCAATACCACAGCCAATCTTGTCTACCACACATTGCAGGAGATAGGACTTAGTAGCATGAGCCTGGCCTGAGGCACGGGAAAGGCAGCTTAATACTTGGAGGAGAAGGATTTGAGGATGAGCAAGACAAGATGTTTGATGAAGAAGAATTAGTGGGCTTGTCACCATGCTTGGAGAGGGTTGGCTTAGAGCAGAATGGCTTCTCCAGGCACCATGCTCCTTGAATGGTTGGGACAGTGAACCTGAGAGACTTCCTTGGCCCCTGCTGCCTTCCCAGTGCTCCCAGTACTGTTCTCCATTTGAATCCTTGAAGGACATGGAGAGAAGGAAGGAAGGAAGCTCTCTGAAACCCTGCTCACAGCTTGGGGAGAGATATTGCAATACCCCAAACCCAACAGTGCTACCTCCAGTGAGTAAGGGATTGGCAGTAAGCTTTCCCCTTATCATTTCAGTCATAAGCTCTGGCCTCTGGTGATGGAAAAAGCATCTTGGAGAAAAGCACAGAATCACAAAATCATAGGGGTTGGAAGGGACCTCTGGAAATCATTCAGTCCTCCCTGCTAAAGCAGTTCCCTACAGTAGGTTACAAAGGAAAGCATCCAGGTGGTTTTTGGATATCTCCAGAGAAGGAGACTCTACAAACTCTCTGGGCAGCTTGTTCCAATACTCTGTAACCCTCAATGTAAAGAATTTTTTCCGCGTGTTCCTGTGTTCCAGTTTGTGCCATTGTGCCTTGCTCTGTCGCGGAGCACCGTTGAAAAGAGCCTGGTACCATCCACTTGACTACAGCCCTTTAGATGTTGATAAGATCCCCTCTCAGCCTTTTCTTCTCCAGACTGAACAGTCCCAGGGCTCTCAGTCTTTCCTTGTAAGGGAGATGCTCCAGGCCCCTTATCATTTTTGTAGCCCTCCATTGGACTTTCTCTAGAAGTTCTCTGTATTTCTTGAACTGGGGATCCCAGAACTGGGCATGGTGCTCCAGATGTGGCCTCACCAGGGCAGAGTAGAGCGGGAGGATCACCTCTCTCATCCTGCTAACAATGCTCTTTGTAATGCACCCCAGGATCCCATTGGCCTTCTTGGCCACAGGGGCACACTGCTGGCTCATGGCCAACCTGTTGTCCACCAGGACCTCCAGGTCCTTCTCTGCAAATCTTCCCAGCAGGTCATCCCCTTACCTGTACTGGTGCATGCAGTTATTCCTCCCCAGATGTAGGACTCTGCGCTTGCTCTTCTTGAACCTCATGAGCTTCTTCTCCACCCAGCTCTCCAGCACATGGATTTAACGCCTTCCTGTTCATAGCTAAAGACAGTTTTTCCCCAAGCACATGGAAACCACCCAGGTCTCTCTAATCACTATAAAAAAAACCAAGAAGAAATATCAACAAGCTGCAAGGCAGAGATGCTGGAATGATTTAATACCCCTAGGCTTGCTCATCATGCCTAAACACAAAGGATCCAGCGTAAACAACCTCCGCTATTGTCCATCATGTAAACCCTAATTTTCTTCTCCAAAGAACATGAAAAGAAATGACTGTACAGCCGGAGGTGTGGTTTACTTTGTGTATCATTAAATACATCTATAGCTCAATTAGACTCGTTTTTCCAGTAGAATTGAATCTCGGGTCGGAATCGGTACACGGCAAGGCAGCAGTAGGTGTGCCATTAAAGTCAGTGGAGAAGACCAGTGGCAGCCTAGTGACCAGGTGACGAGGATCCATGCAAGATGAAGCTGTTTCTGCCTCTTCTGTTAGTTGCCATCGCTGCCATGGAGTTTGGTAAGTTCCCACTCTGACTTATCCAAACTGCTGTGGGAGATGCAGGGTAGAAGGATACAGCATGGCATGTTCCCACTGAAGTCCATGCCTCCCACTTTGGGAAATTTTCAGCAAAAATCTGTCTGTGAAATATTTCATCCTTTCAGATATCCAGGACCATCATGGTCTCATTATTTGCTCAGGCTCTGTAGGAAGTGTTAAAGATGAAATGTGATTATATAGTATTATTTTTTTAATACAGACTTCAGCTCTCACTTTTTATCTGTTCATGTTCAGTCTTCTTCTTTATTTTTCTTTCTGGTCTTAATTTTATTTCCACTTTTGATATTTAACCCTGAAGCCAGCCAGCACATTTAATGCAGTGTGTGTAGCGGCTCTCTCTAATTATATGTTGCATTTATAGTTTATTAAACTTCAGCCATCAGAAGTGGGAAAAACAGACTGGGACACAAAGCTGGTGACCCACGTACCGCAGGGCTCATTCTTCCAGCTCCATTTAATAACACATTGTTGTCTGCGTGAAGCCAAGGACAACTTTGGCAGGCCACCTTGGAAAATAACCAAGGATGAAGAGTTTTTGGGACTTTCCTCCTCTGCATGAGGATTTGAGATTTTGTCACGATGAGGGATGTCACCCTCTACCATCCTCCCTGCCTCCTTTCTGTCCCCATTGGCAAACTTCCTGGTCATACAGCAACAACCTAATATTGGATACAATCCATCTGGGATGTGGAGGTAGAGAACAAGCCCCCTGAGTCCTGTATCTTCAGGGATGCCATGCAAGCCTTTACATTTCCAGCTATGAAATTTAATTGTTACTCCTTCATCACCAGCTCCATGAGGGGCATATGACATATGGCTGTTCGCGTTCCTGGGGGAGCAGGAAATCCCCTTATCTCAGGCAGCCCCACATGAGCAGTGATGCCATAGCCTCTAATGGCACATCCACATGGTGGATAAGACATCCCCATCATTTGATGCTGCCACTAGAATAGCTTCTTGCTCAAAACCTGATTTTACATTGCTAGTGCCAAGCTCTGAGTTGGAGTTTGAGTGGATCTCCAAGGCAGATCCTGTGCAAGACAAGGGATTGTGGCTGCTTTTGGGATATTCGCATGCTCTGAACATCTCTGGATTCGGACAGTGCAGAGTCTGATGTTATCAGTGCCTAGCTAGGATGAACAGCTGTGTTAGGATTTTTTCCTTTGTATTTATTTCCATTTTATGTAACAGATGTCTTCCCTCCTCCATCTTTGGATCTGAAGAAGGAAGGGCCAAGTGGATGAGGATAGAAGGGAGTTTTGGAGATTTTTTGTAAAATGCTGTCTGGGAAGGCGGATCCAACCCAGGACTGGCACAGCAGCTCTTTATTTTTTTTATTAT
Organism: Penelope pileata; assembly: GCA_013396635.1. NCBI lineage: Eukaryota > Metazoa > Chordata > Aves > Galliformes > Cracidae > Penelope > Penelope pileata. The sequence goes on from WBMW01005177.1 coordinate 624,636, forward strand.
CCTCTTATATCTATGACATAGCTCTGGTCACTGATACTCTAAAGCCTTGGGGTGCTTGTGCTGTGCCAAAATCAATGGCACAGCATGAGAATCTCATGCTCACCACAGCTGCTGCTGCAGAGATCCAGTCATCATTGGCCTCTAGAGAAGGAGATAAATCTTTTTTTCCATCATTATACCCTATTCATTCTGGGATTTCTTGTCTGCTTGCCAATGGAGAGAGTCATTCAGAGAAGAATGTCATTAATTAAAAGAGGACAACTTAGAGATAAAGGGTCTCTGTGGTCAGGTCTTTTCTCAAGGGAAGAGAAGGTGAGCAATGGGACAGGATACAAATTTGGTCAAGGATTGACTCACAATCCTAATTTTGCCATCCTTCTTAATAAGTTTTTGTCAAGAGTTGGGCAGCTGGTTACATTTCTACATACTACATTTCTCCTTCCTTCTCCTTCCTTCCCCACTTCCTTGTCCCATTTAGGTAGGCACAGTTGGGATGGATGCCTTGATTCAGCAGGCAAAGATTGGCGAATCTTGGAAACTTTGTAGTGGATTTAGCAAGCAGAATTTTCTTCTTCGATGAAGAATTTTCTTCTTTATTCCTCTGCAAAACTGGGAGAAACCCACGATGTATCTGTAGTCCCTCTGTCTTTTTCTGAACAAGTGGAATCTGTGAAATTTTGGCATTTCCTACAAAGGCAGTCAGAGCTGAAGGGTGGAAGATCTGCCAGAATCTGAGTGAAGCTAGCGAAATCTACTGTAAGAAATTCCAAGCTCTTTTGCTTAATTCCTCTTTTCTTTCAGCTCACAAAAAAACAAAAAGAAGAACAAAAACACAAAAGAATGAGATACAACTGCTAGTGTTGAAATATCTTCACATTTTTTTTCCCTCTTCTTTTAGAGCAGGTTTGCTATTTGTCTCCATTCCGTTTCATGATGTGGTTTCATTTTTAAGCTACCCCATGTCTGCTCGTCTGTGTGCAAGTTCATCAGCTCTTAAAACAGAAAAGGGACCTCTGCAGTGCTGCTGTCTTCACAAATATGTACTCATCACAAATAGGCCAGACAGATATTCCAGAGCTTGTTTCCAACAAAGCTTTTATACTCTAAATGTTGAAGTCTCTAAATCTTGGCGTTTTTCCCTGCTTTGTGCAATGCCAGCTCACCATGACTACTGAAGCGCTGCCTCATTTGCAAAAGTGAAGTTGTTTAATTCCAGCTTTTGGTCATTTAACTGTGTTCAAAGCTTCTTGATCGGCTATTTTTTCCATCTTGAAAAAGAGTAGTCATAAATACACATAAGTATTATTAAATATAGCTATTATTTAATGTTTTTAGCTGTGTTTCAACCTGCTAGTTTGAATGCTAATGAAAATACCAAGTTTGTACATGTTGGGAACAATGATCTCTTAATTTGACAACTCTTTGTGCTTATCCTTTTCTTTTTTTTCCAAATGTAAGTACAAATCCCGTGGCTTTGGATTGTCAGGTGATGAGTATCATGAAATCTGAGAATGATGACAAAGCTTCCTCCCTAAAGGTGTGTTTGACAGCTGTCAGACATAGAATTAATGCAAACAAAGCATCAGTCCACAATAAGCAAAGCAGGATAATAAAGTGAGCTCTGAATAAAAACAAGACAATTGCTGTGCCTATTTAGAAAAGGGATCTTTCTGGGTTGCTGATGAGGGTGAAGCTGCAGGTAGTAGCTGTTTTCATAAGGTGAATTACTTGCCTCAGCCTGCTCTTTTGCCCATTATAGGTGTGCTGAGATGAGCTAACCATTTTTCTTTTTCCATGGAGTTTTAGATCGTTTTCACCAGGACTGTCTCACAGATAGGATGAGAAGGTTTTTCCAGATAGGACTGCTTATGACCAAGGAGGGGCTACCAGCCTGTGATGGTGCCAAAATGCATCATTATGCCTTCAAAGCATTGAAGAGAGAATCTAGATCAAGTGTTGGGTTCCTCAGCAAGACTGGAGAACAAAGTGCACTGGACAGCTCGTCCAAAGATGGTTTATGTTGCCTTGAAACCCTTGATCTGGTTGATAGAAAATACTGATACCAAACTATCAACTATTTTGGCTTGATACTCTAGCTTGGAGCACTCTGGGAGGATCAGGAGTGCTCTGCACCATAGTGCATTGAGCTCCTCAGTGTCTCTTTGCGAAATCTTTCCATCCAAAAGACTTTAAGCACTGAATGATTTGAGCTGTGGTTATTCCGCACATCTAGGAGCCATTCATAGAACTATAGAATGTTTTAAGTTGGAAGAGACCCATAAGGATCGTTGAGTCCAACTTCTGCACATCTTCGCAGCCCAACAGGGAAGTGATGAAGGGAAGCTAGGAGATGGTGAGAGATGAGCCAGAGTGAGCTACCTTCGACTTGATTGGGGTCTTGGATGCCAAAGTGTATTTTCATAGCCTCTTTCTAGAGCACAGGAGCCCAACACAGTGTTATTGTGCCCATAGTCATCTTTGTAAAACAACTTCTTACACATTCTTCTCATGGAACCAGAATCTCAGGAGAGGAGAAAGATCGTGCTTAGTTGCTCCCATGGCTCAGTAAGGTTGATGGAGACAGTTCCTTCCGTCTGGAACAATCTCCTATCCAAGAGCTCTCAACATCTGGAGAGAAGTGACAGTGGTCAGCGCCAGATAAAATTCTCCCTGCTACAACTCACACTCAATTCTGACATCTCTGTGTGTCCAGATCTCTTTCTGATGCTCCACAAACATAATAACAAGGAGAAAAGTAGATGGAGAGTAAGAGCAGTTGGGGTAAATCAGCTACAAGTGTGTTTATTGTCCTGTGGGAATAGCAGATAAGAACCACCTGGGGATGTGGTTTGCTGCAAGCAGAATGGTTAGTTGCTTGTCTTAAACATGTGAGGCAGGGCCTGTTAGCTAATTATAACGATTAAAAGAAAAACATCTTGCAAATTACACAATTGAAGGGTTGGACTTCTCCTGGTTCTTTGCATGTCTTAGCTGGCTGCAGGCACCTGGGGCAAGATCTTGAAAGAATTAATGCACTGAGATTTTGTTTTACAAAGCCTCTCTTGCTGACATCCATCCAGCCACCATGCAGAATAGTCAGCCCTGTCTTAGGCAAGACAATTACCCACAGTAATTGGAGATAAGGTGGGTCAAGATGCTCTTATTCATACCTTCACCAATTTACTGTTGATCTGTTGGCTGTGTTTTTTTTTTTTTTTTTATCATCTTCATCTAATTTTGCTTAGTGTTGGGATGTCGCAGCATGATCTGCCTATATTTGCTGCATGCTCTAGCATGCAGAACCAACAGTTAAGTAAAATTACCCTTTTACTCTCTTGTGGACTACTTAAGAGCTATCTGGGGAAAAAAAAAACATGCAAAAAACCAACTTGCCAATTGTCCTGATGGTGCCACAAGAGTAGAAGGACCATCCTTGTGTCCCAGACATTCAGCAGCCTAGCGCTGACAGGACTTCCCTGTACTGAGGGACCTCCTGAATAAGACAGACCTTCTGGCTCTGTCTTTCCCCCCTTGTTACAGGGGGGTTTGAACCCACATCTGAGACTGTGGCTGGCTGAGCAGACTAACGTATTTCTCATTCCCCATAATGCAAATATGTGCTATTGTTCCATTCCTGTAGCAATGCATGAGTATTTTGGAGAGTGATCATCCTCAGACATACCTGGAAGGTCATGGACAGAACCCAATGGTCTACAATAGGACCAATCTCATATTTTTCCTCCTTACAGCCCAAACCTTGAAGTGTTACTCCTGCCTTGAACCTACAGCTGTTGAGAAGTGCATGACGGTCCAGAAATGTGGTAAGAATGAAACCATGTGCAAGACAACCATGTATTCCTTGGAGGAAGGTAAGAGCAAGACTTCTTTATCTGTATTTTTGAAGTGAATCAGTGTTTCTCCAGTGCAGTCAACTGGTGCAGGGAGAAGCACCTTTTCTCACTTATATAAGACTAGAAGTGATAATTTATGGAGCAGAGTCTCCTGCTCTTTTCACACGTGTTAGCACCTAGTGGATGCAACCTCATAGCTGATGTTCAACATGGAGCACGGTCAGAGAAAATATATTGACTTGAATCTGAGGCATGGAGCTGGGGAGTTCTGGCTTTCTAGACCATTTGCATGACTTGCCCAACAGGTGTGTGTTAAACAGTGCTTTCCTGACCACAGAACTGTTCATGAAAGCTGGGTGGAGTAGAGATGAGTAAAGCTCAGTAAGGTGAGAAGGCCAAACTCTGGTTGACTAGAGGCAAACCATAAGTGACATCGAGTGCTCTGGAGCCTTTAGGGAAGCATGATCAGTCTGAAAGTGACCCTAAAGGTCATGAACTATCCCAATAAAGAAATGCGCTGTTAGGATGGAGACTCTGTCTTTTTCCTGGCTTATGTGGGGAGGCTTTGTTTGCCTGTGACAGAGGCAGGAGATATTGAGTAGAGTCAAAGCAGAGACAGATAAAGTGTTTAATGGGACTTCTGCAGGAGAAAGCTGACCCAGACAGGACACAGAGGATGCAACGTGCTGTTCAGCTTGGAACCACTGAACAGGAGCTGTTTCTTATGTTTCCGGTAGGAACTCAGGTTGTGTTTGAACCAAAACCAAGACTTTGGTGAAGTCAGTTAATGTCACAGCTAGGGACAAATTTCTCCTTCATTGCTCCCACTCCTAACTGTTCCTTTCTTGCTTTGTTGTAGTTTATCCTTTTGTGGGACTCTCGACTGTCACCAAGATGTGCTCTTCTGTCTGCATCCCATCCGATGTGGATGGGATTGGCATGACACGTCCCGTCTCCTGCTGTTACTCTGACTTGTGCAACGTTGATAATGCAGCTGGTTTGAGAATCAGCATTGTGCCAGCTGGGATGTTAGCAAGTGTCATTTGTGGTCTCTTCTGGACTAGACCATGAGGAGCTGAGGAGGGCATGTTTCTGCCAAAGAACCCAACAGAGAACACCTTCCAGCCCAGCTTTCCATTTGGATGCTTCATAGACTACCTTCAACAGCTCCCACAAATTGTATTTTCAGTACCCAACCTCCCACCACAATCAAGAGAGAAGCAAAAATTCAGGAATTCCCAACACTGATTTTTGGCTTGATTCTCCAACAACTCCCACAGAAATAACTCTGGACTTTCTTTGCTTTGCTGGTCTGGTTGATTTTGAACTAAAAAATTATGGCTTATATGGTATATTTAAAGCAAAAGACATGGAGCTAAATGCCTCCACATCTCCTTAGAGCATTATTTTCCCCAGGTGTTCATCTGCAGAATAGCTGAACTGACCGATCTTCTCGGATGAAATTCAGTTTTACATGGCAGGTCCTCTCCAACCTGCAGTTTTGTGCTGGTCCTTTGTGCTGTCAAGATTTCTTTCTTAGTGTGTAAGAGGTTAGAGAGACACTTCCATGCTTCCAAAATACGAGACAGGAGATCAGTGATCTGATCCAAGGAGGCTGAAATACCTTTTGTTTTCTGTACCCGTCTGAGCAGAATAAAAATAATATTGTGTTAAAACTGTAGTGGTTGCTAAATTTATTTTTTTGTGTACCTGTACTTGATAAAATTAATTTTAATTTTTCTTTTATTGTTCCTTTATTTTATTATTTTTTATTATTTTCATTTTATTTTACTTATCTTCTAGCTCCAGTTCCACCTTTCAGTATTGTTTTATGCAGTGGGATAAATTAGGTTTTTTGGTCAGCCTTGAAGCAGATGTATAAGACATTTCTCATTATTTCCTATTGGCAGAGGCCTTTCAACAACTTTTCTTACACAAACTCCACTGGTAAGGAACTACTTTTACAGGGATGATTGGGTTTATTAAATTCCAGCCTGAATTTGGAATTCAGATCTGGTCTGACTCTTCCTTTTCCTATAAAACCCTTTTTGAGATCTAGCAATAAATGTCTTCCTCTGATTATCACTTTGCTTATGATATTTGAAATCATCAATAAAGATGTTATTTGAATGTTGCACTTGCATTAGAGCAGGTTTCCAAGATTCCAAGATGCATTTTCCATTCCTGGGAGTTTTCACAACTCAGCTGGACGAAGCCCTGAGGAACCTGAGCTGATCTCACAGTTGAGATCTTTGATCAGGAGCTTGAGTTAGAGACCACCTGGGGTTCCCCTTCCAATCTCAGTTTCCTGTGATGCTATAATCCGTTCACTGAGATTACCAGAGCACAAACATCATTATCTCCAAGCACACTGCAAATTCTGGCAGCTGTTTCTGCAGCTATTTTCACCTGTCCCACGTTCCTTCCCATTGCCAAAATGAGATGAATTTATCTCATATCTTTTTATCTTCCAGCTCTGGCAATCAGCAATCTCAGGTTTTGCTAGCCCAGGGGCTGCATCAGGGCTGTTCAGGACCATCAATATGCATTATTTCATCTTTCATTTATTCACACTCCCAGCCTTCACAGCACACTTTTAGGCTCAGTGCCACCATTTCGTTAAGGGTAATTTGTTTCTCTTTTAAATCCTCTGCCTTGTTTTCATTCAGATCCTTTGTTCTTACAGATGAGCAATAATGAGACGGCTTCCTGTCTACCTTTGCTACACCATTTACATTACATAGCCCTGTGGCTACCCTGGTAGCTCTTCTCCTAGCCAAAGACACTGTGCCTAAATCCAGGTATCATTATCCCATTCTCCACCCTTTACTCACTGTAATAAATGTACTCCAGGTACTCCACAGCATTAGAAAGAGGAATGCCAAAAATCCTGAATGAGTCCCATGAGGAAAGGTGGGCATCAAATCTTCAAACCAATTCCAGTGTGAGGTATTGAACTGGGCACTTGCTGCTCTTTCTGTGCTATTGCTAAGATTGCAAGTGATTTATCATGTCCTGGGTAAATGCAATGGTGACAAACCACCTCATGACCACTATGTCCCCCCTGGCCACCTCTCTTCTCTTCATCCCCTCATTGAACTCTCACTCCAGGGCACTTTACTAAGGGAGTAACACCTGATAACTTTCTCCTACAAGAAGAAACTGAGATTTCTTCCTCCAAAGAAACTGAAATTTCCTCAAAAATGAAGCTGGAGCCCTGATCAGTGGATAAGGACTTCCTTGTCTCAGTCCATAAGCGCTTGTGAAAAGGTTTTCCTTCTTTTCTCCCCAAACTGAGCCTAAAGGAGCCCTATTTATTTTACATTTTAGTAAATGGAAGCTTTACTTGGTTGTGGCCAGAATATCGAGCTACTCACTTGCCAGGGATAAAAAACTATTGGCTAGAAGTGTATGTCAGCACTTCTGCACATGAAACCAGCATTATATATATGCTAGCAAAACTCAGGAAGAAATGCAGCTTCACCAGATTTTCACTGCATAGCAATGCTCTTTTTCAGACATGAGTTACTGGGCTCAGACTACTCTGTCCTTACCCTGCAGTTGTTGATACGCAACAGAGTCATGGCCCAGAACATAGCAAAATTATCACGTCAAAGAACATTGAAAAACAAATACATCAACAGCCAGATTATTGTGTTATATTGTTATGTTAGTGAACACCACTAAAAATACCCCTGCGGTCATGGACACTGAGAGTATAAATTACGGGCAAAGACACTGAAAATGGTTGAAATCAATCCATTGCTGGGCTTGGAGAGGTGAGCAGAGCCTTTCTGTCTGGAGGAACAGGAAGCTGCACAGAAGATTAAATACTAGGCTCCAATTTCAGAGGTGACAATATAGCCCTGTAGCCCAGTAAACACAGTATTGTCATTGCCAGTAATTGGCAACAAGGGTTTTTTTTTTTTTTTTGAGTTTACAAGTCCTCAGCTTGAGGCATCTTGGTCTTGCTTTGGCTGAGCTTGTCTTGACCTGCCTGCAGCTTTGCTCTTCCTTTGTTCAGCTGTAACTGCACTTCTCCTAATTGACCTGGTGATTACAGCTAATTTGCTTTACTTTTTCTTGTTTTCGTGTGGTGCAACTGTCGGTTTACATAGCTGTAACAAAGAGTTACTGTATTTAGAATTTATGACTCCAACATAATGACGAGGTGTAAAGAAACACAGACCTGGCAGAGCAGCAGATGCATCGAGAGGTGGAGGTGCAGGACATGGAACAGAGGAGTTCAGGGGTGGAGTGTGACACTGTGGTTTAGGGGTATGGTGGTGATGGGTTGATGGCTGGACTTGATGATCTTAATGATCTTTTCCAAACTTAATGATTCTATGATTCTATGAGATGGGCCCCAAGCTTGCATCGGAGACCCTTTAGCTATAATCAGCTCACCAACAGTTTGTTAAAGAAAAGCAGACCTGGTTGTGGACAAAACTGGCTTTAAGGAAAACGAGGACAAAGAATCAAACCTGCTTAGAATACACCCTACAAAGTAAAATCTGATGTAAGATGGACCAAGGAAGGAAGAGGAAGGACTGAAAGTCTTTTAGCAGACATCATCAGAATGACTCCCTGTGGATCCTTGGTTGATGAAGGTTTTGACCTTCACTAATCATAATGCTTTGATTAGACTGTTAAGATTTCATTTAGATTAACAGTAAATACTTGGCGTTATTTATAAGGTGCATTTCCTTTTTGTATCTAACAAGATTTTGAGCATAACAAACATAAGGATTTTCCCAGCAGGCTGTGGAGAGATGACTAGGTGTATGGCTGCTTACGTCGGTCTTATTTTCAGTGCTGCTTATTTTGCTGTGGTGCACATCAACATCTCCATCAGAGACGGTCAGTCCACCTCCCGACACTGAGGGCATCTTTGTGGTATCTAAGAAACTCACAGTCAGGGATATGTTATTAAGGGGAGCAGAGATTTGGAAAGTAAGTGTAGCATTGGGGATGGACAACTGAAGAAGAGATCCCAGAGAGATACTGAGACCTTTTGAATTGTTGCTGTGTTATCTACAGGGCATAACACAAAAAGGTTGAGATGGTTGTGTCACCTCTTTTACCTGAGCTGGTGGAAAAATGAGCAATGAGCAGTAGTTTTTCCCTTTCTTTTGTGCTCTACCATTGCTTGCAATTGCTTGTACAGCAAGTTTAAGGATGAGCAGTGCAAGAACTTCTAAGAAAAGGAAATCTGGTAACACACTCCAGCAGCCAGTGGCATAACAAGATGCTGCAAGCTGAAGGTTGGACAAATTTGGGCTGGAAATGTCATTCATGGTAACAGCTTACCAAGCATTCAGATGGATTCTCTCTAAAGGGCAAATATTTTTTGTAGAGAGTGGTGTTACTGAGAACGGGACAGGGTTGCAGTGTAACCATCTACACCTGAGCTGTTCCTCCTGGCCCCCTTGAGAATCAATGGAAAGAGAGATGCACAATTAATTTGACGAAGTTACAATTAATGACCTATTAATGACTTGAGGACATGGTTGAGTGGGCATGGTGATAATGGGTTGACGGTTGGACTTAGTGATCTTGGAGGTCTTCTCCAACCTCTATGGTTCTATGATTCTGTGATCTAGTTTAGAACAGAGTAGGCTGGAAATAGCCATTCCTTAGAGGTGAATTCCTCCAACTAGTTCTGGTGGAGACTCCCGTGTTAGGAACATCCAAGGTCTGGTGGGGTGGGACCTACATTCGATGTATTTCTGTGTTAACACCAAGCCTGGCATTACAGTCCTCTAGAATAAGCAACATATACTAGGAAAGAAAACAAACTGTGACTGTGCAGGTGGAGATTTCTCTGTCTACCTCAAAGCCTCAGAGACAGGCAAGTGGCAAGTTGGACTGAACATAAAAATTGGCATGTGAGAAAAAATCAAAAGATCTTAATAAAGTCCTTGACTGCTCTGTGTTTTCATTTGAGGCAAGTGGTGAGAATTCATCACACAACTTTGTGCTTCAGCCTTCCCTTTTATGATGCTTTTGAACCAAGGAGATTTTCTTTTGAGATTCTCATCAGTTAAAAAAGCATTAGACACAGCTGACTGCAGCTCCTTCTCAGTGCTCTTGCTCTCTGACTTTAAATTCTGTGTCCGTGTAGCTGTCATTGCTTTGACAAGCCACATGCTGAGGATGCTAATCTTCCCCTCCCTTCATTGGCCATGGATGCTTCACCCCTTTGATCTCTGGCCAGTTTGTCAGCATGTTGCTTGCATTTTGGCCATTATGGCATGTATCACAGCTCCTTTTTCAGATCTGGTGTGAAAAGCATAAAATCTTTGCGGGTGAGGCTTTGTGTTTCACAATTGCACCCAAGACCAAAGCAGAGCTCTGAAACCACTCTGAAATTGCAGACTCAGCGTATTTATTTCTCCCCAAAAGTCACAACAGGGTCTTTTGATCAGTTTTCATTTCGTCCAGTTTTGCTGATTTTTGCTGGTGTAGTTCCCTCCTTATCTCATTCACTTCTCCTCCAGATGAATCCTTTTTTTTTTTCCTGATCCTTCTCACTCCTGAAGTCTGCTCAATTTGTATGTTCTCCCCAGAGGTTTGTCTTGATGCATTAAGAAATGATTCCTTTGCTCATTTTTGACCTCTGCTCTTAAGCTCTCTCGGTATCTTATGTGTTTTATTTTTTGTGCATTTTCAAGAGCAGCCTGGCCCATCTGGCCTCTTCTTCTCTCTACCCTTCCATGGAGAGAAATAAGGTTTCCCTTTTGCCTTCTCTTCTCCAGGGTGAAGAAACCCAGTCCCTCTTCCTTTCTTTCTGTTTCCTGAGCTCCAGCCACCCACATGCCTTTGACAGTCTTTCTTCAGTTTCTCGAAGACTTTCTATCATTGGTGTTCTAAAGGAGAAGTTTTTGTTCTATTTTTCTTAATATCTCAGCTCCTTAACCAGAAAGCTAAATGACATTTGTTCGTCATTTCGTTTTCTTCTCTTCTTTAAGTTAGGAATGTACTAAATTGTCTTCTCCCTATTCCAGCACCCATCCCTGCCATCCAGCGATGACCACTTTGCGTTACTTATGGCCATGGAATTAGCAGCGTTTCTAGAGTTGCCAGGAAATGTCATAGAATGGACATGACCCAAATGGGCTGACCCACTTGGTGCTTGAATTGGGAGGGAAAAATAGTCAGGGCAAGTTTGTAATTCCATGTACTTTGTAATGATGAGGTAGGGTCACCCAAAATGAGACAACAGCAACAGCCAGTCTGTGTCACAATCCTATTTAGATATTCCTGCATGAAGACTGATAGACTGAGATGAGTAGAAGGAAGAGTTTTGTTTCATGAAATTTGCTATTAGTCGGGTATTTCTTTTCCATTCCACCAAAAAATATCCCGAATCTCCCAATATTTTGGGTAATGTTTTCCTTAGAACTGTATTTGGACTTTGAATAATATTTTTCTATAGAAGAAGGGAAGTTTTCCGAGCTTGCTCAGAGAAAAATGAAAATGATTTGTTTTTGTTTAGAAAGGTTTTGAGAATAAAAAAAGACTGGGAACATGCAATTCTGAAAACAGTGAAGAACAGCTTACCATCCCTCACGTTAGAACTATAAATAAGCACTGCATGGAGCTTCTTTGCCAACTTTTTGCAGTGATGGCAGAAGTAGGAAGTAGGTCTCTTTATTTTAAAAAGGAAAAATATTATGTAAAGCATTTCAGCAAATGTTTCGAAATGATGGGAGAGGCAATGGTGTGTATCACAAATGCAAGGCATGGGGAACTCCAGGGCGAGGCAGATAACCTGACCTGTCCAAAACTTGCCTGACCAAATCATGTAGGACTTCCCTTGGTCACTGAAGAGAGAATTCATCCTACCCTTCACCATGCATCCATCTGCAATGAATTTCCATCTGTGTTTTTGGAGACGTGAATCTCTCCCAAAGTGATTTGTACTCTCTTCCTATCTCAGTGCTGCTTTGAATTTTGGCAGATCAATCTGGCTGTAGCTTTGTGCTTCAGCCCACAAGCCCTTCTCCTGGGCATTGGAGACATCTGAGACAGTCTTCCCATGGGAGGAACCAGGATTCTTGATATACACATCATCACCATACATAGAGCTGTGCTATCTACTAGATAACAACGTATTTCTCTGAATATATTCAGAATTTCTCCCTTTCCCCAGTGGCATAGCACATGGAATGTGCTGGTTGTGTAGGAGAATACTCTGCTTGGAAGCATTTGCTGTATTTCTCCATGCACTTTCATGATCAAGATGGAAAGACTCACCCTTGCCACCCTCCTGGGTAAAAAGTGGACAGTTGTACCCAGAACATGGGTCACAGTTTGCAAGCAGAGTTGTGCTCGTGCATGAGCAGGAAAGCAGTTGTGTACACCTGTGAAAACCGGGAAATACTTTCAAAAATCATTTTTTAAAACAAACCCTAGATGGCTTATTTCAATCAGGGAAGAATACCTGTGATTGCATAACAAGAGGATTATCTTTCACTTAATGCACGTGTAAAGATGACTCATGCCCTTAAGGGTAATGTTGTCATCAGTCCATGGTTATGTGCCTGCAAATCTCTGCTCCCTGTACTTACTTTGCCTTCCCCTTTGCATACAAACTGTGAAGGACTTGGGTACAGCACAGTCACCACTTTGTAATCCTCTCAAAGGGTAGAACATAGACTACTGCTGACGTTTAAGACGATACCCAGCTACAAGCAAAGGCTTATCCTGGAGTATAATGAAAGGCATTTCGAGGCAGAAAATAAGGAATTGTCCCCACTATGGATCCAGATCACAGAATCACAGAATCATAGAATGGTTTAGTATTGCTTCGCACAAACAAGCAACTGGGAAACACATAGATTGAAGTCCTGATCCAAAGCCTATATTAAATTACATAAGTTGAGAGATTTTTCCCAGGCTGCAGTTGATTCGGGGTGGGATGTGAACCGATCCATTTTTCATAGTTGCCCTGAACCATTGGCCCTCCTTTACTGATGAACAATATTTTTTGCAAATGGAAGTGTTTCTGTTCTTTGGGACACATTCTCAACCTGCTTCTGATTTTCTTTGAAGTAATTAATCATTTAAAAGTGTTCACAAACAACAGTGATTCTGTTTTTTCTTTTTTTATTATTATTTTTGCAGAGGGCTTTGGTTCATTATCACATATGAAAATGCACAGACTCATGCCGTGGCTTCTCTGGACATAAAATGGGAAGAATATTTATCACCCAGCTTTGATGTGGGAACCCTTGTGTCTAAATTCAGCCTCTGAGGGAGAGCTTCAAGAGAGCTTCAAAGTGTCATTTCTCTGATTTGTTAGACTGGCAATGAGTCCTTATCCATTCTCCCATTGCAATTTACATCCAAGGAGCTCAGGAAACTTTCCAGGCGCAGAAGAACAAGTTTTCCTGAGATAAAGATCTCGCAGGAAGTCTGAAGCTTGGCTGGAAATGTTGCATTCTTTATCTCCTGAAACCAAAGCTTGGAAGCCCAGTGCATCCTTGTCCTAGTTATCAGCCTGAATTAGAATATGTGGCTATTTATAATGGAAACCTACATCTCAGTACCAAAAATAGAGGGGAATCAAACCTCCTGAGGAACAATAACAATAAAAAAGAAACACATTAGAATGAACAGTGTTGCAGTTCAGGAGCTGCAGCTATCCCACAGACCTGGTTTTCTGTAGAATTTGTGTTCTCAGGTGTTGGCTCACCCTGTTGCATCCTTCCAGATTCATATCAGCTTGGCCCAAGCCTTTGGGCAGATATTGAGCTTCAGTGAGAGAAGTGATGTGTAGACATGAGGAAGAAGAGCAGGAAAAAGATGATTCCACTCCATGCTGGATTTGTTTGGGTTGGAGAGTGGGTTTAGTGCAGCCCAAGTAGCAACGTGCCATCAGGGCTCCCTCGTGGTGGGTGCACCCAGGACATGGCAGAGACATTTCCCAGGGCTTTGAGTGTCAGGGTGAAGAGGAAGTGACAATGTCTCTCTGTTTTCCCAAAAATGAAGCTTGAGGATGCTGGAAACAAGCAACTGGGAATGTACAGATAATACTTGACAGCTTGCTGGTACCCGTGTACAAATGAAGCATCTCACAGGCTTATATTAGATGCACCTACTCCTCCTTATTAAAATGACCACGTTGTCATGTTACTTCAAACTTTGCATGATTACAGAATACCACAAACCCATTTAATCTCTCTTGGCCTCCAGGACTGTTCAGATCTTGCCAAAGTAAACAAGTGAGGTCATATTGAGCACTTCAGGTGAAACAGTAACAGAGGAATATCCACCCACTGTACGTAAAGACCAACATGAAGGAGCTGCTGCTGCCCTGGACTTTCCAAAACACATAGCCACCACCATACGTCCCCAAGCCCAAATGTTGCTGGCATTATGTTTTAGAGGTTGGCGAATGGCTTTACAATCTGTGGGATGGATCCCACTATCTGGGATGGGTCAATAGTTGGACTAGGTGATTGTAGCGGTCTTTTTGAATGTTAATGATTTTATGATCTTGGCTCAGGTCACTTTGAATGTTAATGATTTTATGATCTTGGCTCAGGTCACTGTGATTTCTCAGCTTGAAGAAAGCCTCCTCATCCTCTTCTTAGCACAGCAGGGTGGGGGATCCAGCTTCCTGACTGGGTTTGGATGAGGATGGCCAAACTGTACGAACTGAGAGTATGTAGGGGAATATCCACAGGGCCAGGGCAAGAGAAGGAAGGAGGGAGAGGGAGAAAAAGCCCTGGGTAAAATAAACATGAGGGACTGAATGGCTGAGTCTGCTAACTCTTGTAAACCCTAAAAGGAAGATGTCTCTAAAAAGAAATAAAGAAAAAACAAAAGGGAAAAATGGAATAAAAGGGAAAACAGGAAAAAAGGCAGAGGAGAGGAGAGGAGAGGAGAGGAGATCTAAGTCATAAATGGAGACGTTGCAGAACCGTGTCTGGAGCTACCCTTGTATGACATGGATCACACTCCATGCCACTCATGTATGTGTAATAGGGGCTGACTGGGGAAGGGGATCAGGACCATACCATAAAATGGTGAAAAGCCTTATATTTTTTAAAACTTCTTGGCAAACTTGAGCCTAGAACCCTAGGAAATGTGGATGAAGGCATTCAAGGAAGGCAGCCACTGCCAACAAGGTCTATCTGCCCCATCCTTTCGCAACACTGAATATCCCTCTTGAATTCATGTGCAAGTGTCCCTAAATGACTTTGCTGAATTGAGATACCAACCACGATGCTTGCCTTCCTGCTTCCTCTGCGTATCCACTTCAAGCACCCGAAGGTTTTCTTCCACATTGCTTTGGGGGGATTTGTCTTGTTCTCATAGCTGGGGCTGTACTGAACAAAGAGGTTTTGGATTTTTGTTGCCCCGGAGCCAAGCAGGAGAGACATGAAGACATCCAAGAGAGGACATGCTGGTGTGTCAGAGACAGCTGCTCCAAGTACCCATGGCCTAATATGGAAAAACAGATCTATTTTAAGATGAAAAAAAAAATGCACATGATAGATTTTAGATAAGAAATAATTTGGGAGTGATATTGAAAATGATATTTCTCCTGCTGCTCTTTCAGTCCTGCCAAGTGCGTTCTATAATTAATAACTGCTTCAGATGAAGTGTCTTCCTTTCAAATGTGCAGTATTAAACATTTAAATCCCTATCTGTAAATATAAGACTATGGCAGAGATCTCCATAAGCCTTGCAGCTTTGTGCTAATGTATATTTATGTTCTAGATAGGTATTTTTAGCAAGAACTACAAGTTCTTTCTCTATTAGATTGCATCAGAGATCTATTTTACATTAACGTCTGGACTGTGCAAATATCCCCCCTCCTTTTCTTTTTTTCCTTGGAGTTTTGCAATAATTTCTGCCCTTGTCTCCTCTCTTTTGCTTTTGTACCCAACAGGATTAATGAACTTCCGTGAGAGCTGTACAGGTTTATTTTCTCTCCCTCCCTTCCTCCCTGGGAAGATAAAATATATAAAATTAGAAGAGGTCAAGCAGCAAAACATCTCCTGGTATTTCCCACCTTGCAGTTGAGCCAGGCTGCAATCAGGGCATGCCAGGATAACTACCACCTCTCACATCTACACCTGATGAGAGCAGTGTCCTGCTGTGACTTGTGGAAAGTAACTGCAAATCATCACTGCTGGAAACCCCAGTCCTCTAAATATTAATCATGCTGTTTGTGTAGCTTTGCTCTCCCACTGCACCACTGATGCCTTTATGGGAATCAAAGTAGCAGGATTGAATGCAGATCCAAATTTCAGCTTGCTGAAGACACTGGAATAGTTCTCACCAATAGTTTTTCCAGTAGTAACGGAGTTAACATATTTTTCCAGCCAATATCACACAGTTTGGGGATGAAGTACTGTCCTCCCCTTGTGTGTCTAAGACCCACAAGTTTATTGAAAATGCTGCCCAGGGAAGTGGTGGAGTCCCTGTCCCTGGAGGTGTTCAAGAGATGTGGAGATGTGGCATTTTGGGACATGTTTTAGTGGGCATGGTGGGGATGGGTTGAGGGTGGACTTGGTGATCTTAGAGGTCTTTTCCAATCTTAATGATTCCATGACTGACTCAGCATGGTGGTGATGGTTTGGTGGTTGGACTCAACGATCCTAGAGGTCTTCTCCAACCTTAATGATTCTATGAGTGGGCATGGTGGGGATGGATTGACAGTTGGACTTAATGATCTTAGTGGTCTTTTCCAACCATAATGATTCTATGATTCTATGATAGGTTGCTATGGACCTGCTTTCCTGACCCAGCCCAAGCCAGGTCTGGGTGTGCATTGTGTTTCCACAGGATGAACAATCCTTTGAAGTCCTCACTCAACCTTTAAGAGTCATGGATCCCATGATGGAAATCCACCAAGACAAACATAGAGCTCTGGCAGTTGGCTGGAGGCAGGACTCAACTGGGTATACCAGTTTGAATACCCTCAACAACCGTGTATGCAAACATCTCCCTGAAATTTTACTTTCTGTTTTGCTTTGTTCTTTAATTTCTAGACAGATGAAAACTTTGCCTCCAGGTTTGCACCTGAAAGTGTGCGTTGAGGATTGTACATCTGTAGAGCTGCCCTACATTTGCAGAATTGCTGGAAGGCGGTGAAAAAGGCAACTGCTTTTCTGGACAAAGCTTTAGGCATCAAGGAATGCCCTCAAGTCTGGGCTGCACAATTTTTTATGTTCCTTTGGAGACACTTATCTCTCTGTTCTATTTTTTTCAGCCTATATATAGACTCCTACCTCTGTATGTCCATTTGACCCAGTGATGCAAAATTCTGCAAATACCTTTGAATCTCCTGGCGGTGTCCTGAATTTACTGAGGCAGCTCACTCAGTTTAATTCCTAGAGACCAAGCAGCCAAAATAAATAAAAGCAATAACAGAAGCAGCAGTTTGCTGTGAAACTTTGCAAGGGCTCCCAGCTGTTCGTCCTGTGGCTTAGGACTAACTCAGCATGAACAGATGAATATTACTGCAAAATTTTGCACCTCTGGCACATTGTGCTGAGGGCTTTTCACCTTGCCTAATATAGGAACATATTACAAGTGCTTTGAGCTTTTTGCTCTATTTCCCACACTAGATGCTTGCTGCTTTGATAATGCAGTCCCTTTATCAGGGAAATCCCAGGTAGCAGGAGGCTACCAGTGCAGTGAGATGCAGGATGCTCACTGCCAGCACTGGTGGCACAAGGAGGGCATCAGTCCCAGCTCCCAGCCACCCACTCACCTTGCAGTGCTGAGCTCTACTGCTTTTCCCTTGTTTCCTGCAAAAAAAGTTGCACTAGGAATAAAAATCCCAGTTCTCCCTGTGCATGCCCTACTTAAGCATCCTGTACCCATTCATGGTCCTTTACCCTTCTACCATCCTCTTCCCCCTCCAGGCTTAAATCTAGCTCTTGCAAGGAGTGTTTTTGCACTCCCTTGCTTGTCCCCTTCTGTAGCTTTCCGCATCTGTGGCATTTCCATCCTCATCCAGAGCTCGATGTGCAGGAAACCATCCAAAGACATGCTGAGCACACAAGAAAGATGCTGCAGACTGCAAACTTGAGGATCCAACTTTATTCCCTAGATTCTCATCCAGAAAGCTCTGTTTTTATTCCTAGATTTTCCTAGATGCTTTCTGTTATGGCTATGGAGAAATAACTGGGTTTGTCACAGAGACAGGGACATTATGAATGTGTAAGAATGGAACATGGGATGTGCCCATGCTGCCCTCTGCCCCTCAGCTCCCCTGGATGAGCCAAGGAATAAAACCAGAGAGAAATGCAAGTTCTCCAGCTCTCCCCTTTCAAAAAATGCACAAAAAGAGCTATTTGGATCTACTTCCACTCCTATTTTTACAGCAGACAGGGCATCACAACCAAATTTTACAGCTGTTCCGAGTGAGAATGGAACCGATCTCCAGTGCTGAGCTGACTTTTCCCAAAGCTGAGGGTCTGGGATAATCATTACTTTTCCTTTCATCCCTTCTGTGAAGGAGTGGGGGAGGGCAGAGTAATAGGAGAAATTGCTTGAAACAGTCTGTGAAACATCTGGAAGGAGAAAGCCAGAGGCTCTGACTGCAACCTGAGCTCAGGCACAGGGCTGGTGGGGTTTTGGGCTGGCCAGACTTCTGGATTTGCTTTTATGGGTTTAACCAGCCTTGGATTCTTCATCCTGAGCATTTTTGAGCTTTTCAGAAATACATCCCATCTCTGTGCATGAAAGTTGAGCCCTTCTGAACTCATTCCATAGCTTATTCTAGACAGAATTAAGTGCCAGCTCTCTGCAATTGCAAGCTGCACTTTGCTGAGCAAATACTGGGAGGGGTCCAACGTCCGTCTGACTCAGGAGATAGCACCCAAAATAGGAAGAAAATAAAACAGGGTTCTGATGGAGAGTTGCATGCATTTTGGGGGTTTTGCATTGGGTTATGATGGATGCACACATTGCGTGGGAGCTGGGGGAGATGTAGGAAAATAATACTGTTGTGTTCAATGTGAGTACAGCCATTGCTCTTGCTGAGGATCATCCCTGAGCACCAGCCTTGGTGGCACTGCCCAGCCCCTCCTGCTGCTCAGAGCCACCATGCTTCATCCACCTCTGCTCTGATCTAAGAGAAGCTGCAAGGTGAGATGTGGGTCCAGAAGCGACAATAGGTGAAGAACATCTGCTTAACAACTGGAAACTGGAAATTTGAGGGGTTTATGTCCAGGCGCCCAAACTCTTGGCTTGAATCCACAGCACTGAAGATGGATTGGGCGAAGAAGGTTTTTCCCAAGGCATCTAAAATTCCACGAGATATCTTGGCAGAGAGAGGAGTGAGGATGCTTTGGCTGGAGCACAGATGCCTTTAACATCACAGAATACTTTGGAGGAGTGTGCCAACAACCATGGCCATCGGACCCAGTGCTGCAAAGTTGCTTCTTTCCCCACTGCTGCTCTTGGTGTCTTCGGAGCAGAGGTCGGTGTAGCAGCATGTTGTGGGCTTGTTTGACCCGATCCCTTCATAGGTGACACACTCCTCGTCGCATTTTCTTGTCACAGTGATGTTGCCAAAAAATGGGTAACCTGAAATGGATGCATTGGAAAAGGGGGAGAAGGAGAAGAGAGAGAAACAAACGGTGAAGGAAAGTGCAAACAACTGGCATTGAGCAACACTGACTTTGTCTGAAGAACGGAACTCGAAAGCACGGTGTTTGCAGGTAAACAAAGTCAAATAAGGGGGTGACCATCTTAATTCAACAGGTGCCTGTAATCCAGGCTGCTCATTGTAGGAACAGGTCCCCTGGTTTTCCCTGCTGTCTAGCTCTCTCCTTCCTGCTCCTTCCAACTTTATTCTAGTGTACACAAGGAACATGAGTTCCTGCGTGTTTTGTTCGGGTTGGTTGCCCCTGTAATAGCTTTGCATAGGAGGTGGCCGTGCCGAGAAGCACTGGTGTAACACTAGCATGCTGAGGTCGTTTTTCTCACTGGTGTTAGGTGAGAGTGTCTACAAACATAGAGAGTCCCTGTGCTTCTGCAGAATGTTTGCATGTATCTATAATTTCAGGATCTGTAATGCATAGGGACAGAGAAGGCAAAACAGATTGAGTAAGTGGGTGAGTCCTGTTTGCTTCTCTATGAAGCTCTGAGTTCAGTGGAATTTTCTCCTTCTCACCCTGGATAACTCCACCTGGATTCTTACAGAGAAGTTAAGAACAATTCGAGATGGGGAAAGGGAAGCATGGGAAAAGTTTGTAAGATCATTTGGCCCACAAAGAATCATAGAATGGCTTGGATTGAAAGGGACCTTAGAGATCATCTAGTTCCAACCCCGCTGCCATGTACAGAGTTGCCACCCACCAGATTAGGCTGCCCAGGGACCCATCCTGCCTGGCCTTGAGCACCTCCAGGGATGGGACATCCACAACTTCTCTGGGCAACCTGTTCCAGTGCCTCACCACTCTCTGAGTAAAGAATTTATTCCAAACATCTAACCTAAACCTGTCCTCGTTCAGTTTAAATCCATTTTCCCTTGTCCTATCGCTATCTACCTGAGTAAAAAGGATTCATCCTTGCTCCATGACCACTTAAAGAAAGCAATGAGACTTACCTGAGTCTACAGAGTGCAGAGTTGTTGTGCACACCTTGGCTTTTGGGGGACATACGGTGGGTGTTCTGCACTTGGAAATGTCCGTCGGTTCCTTGCACGTGTAGCACATCAAGGACTGGGCTGCAGAGGGGAACAGAACAGGTCTGAGTCATTCCCAACAACAACGGCAGCAAGTCTGTGCTAGGGAATATGTGATGGTCATGCTCCATCCCTCCAAGCAAGATGCAGAGGCCCTGGAAACTAAGCACAGCTGGATGCAAAGCTTGGGTATGTCAAGGGCAAAGACCAAACCTCAGCATCCAAGGATGATGTTGCAAAAAATTGGACATTATCACTACTTTGGGGGCTCAGCAAAGTGAAAAGAGCATATTTAGGGGGATCTCTTGCTTGAGCAGCTTTAATAGAATCTTTGGATGGTCCTGGCCCATCAGTAGTTTGGTAATCAGTCAGTAGCTGTGACAGTTCATTACAGCGTGGTTGTTTGCTGTTGCTCTGCTGACTCAGAGAATAAGATTTCTTAAAATGAATATGATTTTAGATTTAGGGATCACTCTGACCAGAATTAGGAGACTTTGCATTTTGTGCATCCTCTGTAAGAGGTGCTGCAACACTGAATGAAATAGCTCCTTCTGCTTAGGGCAGCATTCACCTGTAGTTCCTTCACCCACAGAGACAGTCACCAAAGTTGGGTTTTGAGGGTTCCTTTGTGCTTATTTGAAGACTTTTCTGCAGAACTTAATAACTGAGAGCAGAATTTAGATTTCAGAGCTGTACCAGAGATCCTAAGGGTTAAATGTGGCCTAAAAACACTTTCATCAGGGGCTGCTGCTGTTTTTTTTTTAAAAAAATGATGCCATGTAGTTGAGACTGTTGGCACAGGGACACCTTAACACGTGCAAGCCTTGATCAAGCAGTTGCTTAAAAGTCTTGGTACGAGACCTGCCCATCCCTAGCCAGCAGATACTGAGCGTGTGTATTTTTTTTGAGTCATACTGGTGTGACTTTATGGCAGAAACCAGCCCAGTCTGATGTTTTCTGTCCAATGCATCTTCCAGCAATGCAGCAGCTGAAGAGCCACCCAAATGTATCCACTGCCATCTATTGATAAAATTGCAGAAAGACGATGTTTTCTCGCTACTGTTTCTGCAAAATTTCTGCTGTTAGGGAGAAACATGGGACTATGTGATAAGGATAAATAGTTTTGAAGGCAGTTGTTTGAGCACCTGACTCTGGAATGGATTTTCAGGGCATTTATTTCTCTCAGCACAACTTTTGAAAAATTCAGCTGTGCAACAGAGCCTATGTGATGTAAAAGCTTCCTCTATCCTCTTTGCAAAAGTAGAAAGAACCCTTTAGTTCGAGTTTATCCCATTTGAGGATTTTGGTAGAACATTGCAAAATGATCCATGAAAGATTTTATTTTTTAATATATTTTTTTGGTATCTTAACATGCAGTGCACACTGGGAGAGAAATCACAAAGTTGTCAGCCTGGCAAGCATGAGGATGCTTTTGGGTGTGTAGGATCAGCTTGTGTACGGATGTATGGGTGGAGCAGTGCTACTTCAAAACATTTGAGGAACCAGTCTGTGACCTTTGGGTTGAGCTGATTTCCAAACCTCACCATTTTTGTGGGTGAACAGTACTGTGCTGTGGTTTCTGGAGGAATTACTTCCAGTTAAGAGCAGGTTTAACGAGAAGACCATCCTCCCTTCACCCCTTATTATTTCACTGACTCTGGGTGGGGTACTAAAAATGGATATTTGTTTTGTGGGAAGATTGCAGTAGAAGAAAGTCCACAGTTCTCAGAACCAGAGCAGAAAAGAAGAACTGAATACTGAATACACCATGTCCTGACCTGAGGCCAATAATCACTGTCCATCACTGCCCAACATCACCTTCTACCCCTTGATTTTAAACATCTGGAAGGTGAGTAATAAGTTTTGGGCCATATACAAGAATGTTCAAGGCCTAGATTTATGTATTCTAAAATAGCAAGCATTTATTTCTGTAGTACCTTTGTGGATCAAGACTCGTTATATCTCAATAATTGTGTAAATCTTGCAATATAATGAGTATTTGTATTGATTAAACCAGTAGAATACTTTAAAAACAGAAAAGTAGCCAATTGTAGACACAAGCCAAATAGACCAGGTTATATTCCTGAGCTGCAAGTGCTGTCTACCCCAGCTGCCTCCCACTGCATCGTTCCAGAAAAGCCATATCTGCCTCAGCCTCAACTATAAAGCAAAGGGTGGTGATGCCTCTCTGCTCCTGTAAAGTTCTTGAAGACCTGTGGGTGAAAACCTGCTCTGTCAGCTCCTCAGTAACCCCATCGAACCCAGCACAAGTCTAAAGGAAGGCAAACATAATACACCACCTGTGAAGTGTCTTGAAAGAGGAAACAAAACAAACAGACAAAAAAAAACCCATGTACTGAAATGTAATACATTACAATATTTGGGTAAGAGTAACTGCACCTTTCCTGGTTCAGCCTTATGGTGCGTTCAAACCAGAGCACATGAGGAAATGAAACGTTCCATCAGAGTTGGATTTGCTTCAGAGACATAAGGAAGGAGAAATGAGGGTAAAAGAATAAAAAAGTACAATGCAGCTTGATGAAAAGACTCAACACACTTCTGTGCATAGATTTGCAAGGTGTATGCCTTTCAGCCTTCATTCACTTCACTCTGAATGATCTCCATGTAGAAATGCCTCCAGCTGAGAATGTTCAACCCCTAATAAGACTGCTTTTCCTTTGAGATCTGGTAGAGTCCCATTAAGGCAGCCTGAGGATTTCTGTTGATCATGGTATAGAGGATGGAAGCCACAAGGTTTCATAACTCATTTTACAAGCCAAGGAAATATTTGTAATAGGTCACAAAGAGATGGACAGAGAGCACAGCAATGACTTGACCCCACTATGAGCTTGCCCAAGGCTCTGATCCAGCAGAACCCAAACCCAGGAAGACCAAAAGGTTATTTCCTCTCTCTCTCTTTCACCTAATCTTTAGAAACTAGTGTAAGAGCTGCAGCTGTTGGTTTCATAAACCTTCACAAAGTCCCTGAAGTTATTTCACAGGATTGTTTGAGTTGGAAGGGACCTTTAAAGGGACCCTGCAATAAACAGGGACATCTACAGCTAAATCAGGGTGCTCAGAATTGAACTTGAATGTTTCCAGGGATGAGGCATCTGCCACCTATGTGGGCAACTCCTACTCTCACCTGTATCTATCCTGAAGTCTTTCTCTCTGCTTTTCAATGCTTGCAGCATCCAGCTGTGAGATTGTAAGGATGTCAGGAGATTAGGATGAATATCCCATCTATGAAGGGACAGGATGGGAGACTGTCTGTTGAACTCCTTGCCCACGTTTGTGCTGCCTTGTGCCATGTGGCCACCATTCACTCCTTAGCCTTAGAAAGGAGCATGTCAATCCCTTCCACACTGAGGTGCAGTGTGTGTAAGGATGGGTGACAAAGACCCCTGATGGGTCTGAACAGTGTACACTGCTCTTCAGCATCACAGCTCTCCCCACCAGGAATGAATATCCCCTTTCCCTGCTCACCCTCTCTGTTGACATTCTTAAATACACGAAAGCATCGTTTTCCCTACCAGGTCTATCAGCATTGGTGCCTTTCCCCTCCCCTCCCCTCCCAGGCATTTCCCAGAGGGTCCCCACAATGTCAAGAATGCAGCAATCTTACCCAACTCCACGCACGCCAGGCCAAGCAGCAGCCCCACCAGAAGCGTCTTCATGATGAGAGTAGATCCGTGCAACCAAGGCAGTAAAGGCGAGCTGCTCCTGGGTAGCTTTATATCTCTTTCTACCCTCCACTTCCTCTTGATCCTGTGGGCGGATTCCACTGGGGTTGACACAGGGGAAGCTCAGCTCCAGCCTGGATCGGGATTTTCAGAGGAACAAGTTCCCGGAGAAGATGACATCACCGTGATGAGCAGACTCCTGCCATACCTCATCTCCTCTTCAGGTTTATGACCTGAGGCTGGTCCCATGGGAAAGGAAAAACACCGCCTGCACTGCAAGGGTGCTTGGATGGGGAATGTGACAAGGTATGTTTGTTCCTTCAAGTCCGGCTCTGTGAGCCGAGAGCTGGGGTTGTGTCATGCGTGTTGCGTTGGGCAACATCAGGCAAGATACAAGCGGCAGCAAGCTGGGCTTCCACAGGTGCTGGCTCAGCATCTCCAAAATTTGTGCCATGTTTTCTTGCCTACTGTTCCCTAGGCTGGCGGTCAGGAATCTGGTGTGGTTGGATTTGCACAAAGCATGTCTGTTTTCCCAAATCCAGTGCAAAAACAAGCCCAGTTTCTGTCTCCTGGGGGCTTAGTTGTGAACTGAGCCACAGAGCTGAGTTATTTGGGAGGCACTGAAAGGCTGGTGGATGAGAGCCTGGGAGATGGTGCCTCCAAGTCTGGGATTTGGTTGTATCAGTTTGTTTCAGGTCTTGGGTTATGTTGGCAGAACAGGGAACAAAGCCTTCTTTTACAAAGGTGTCAACTGTTTACCAGATTTTATTCTGACAGTGAGAAATAAACTCAACGTCCATCAATATTCTCACTTTCCATCCCTCCCTAGACGGAACGTTTCCTTTTTAATGTATTACAAGGCAATCCTTTCAAACATACTTTTTCCAAGTCTTACAAAGTATCTGTTGAAAGGGCTTAAAAAGTTTGTGCTTAGTGAGAAATGCTTTGCTGGTGCCTTTTGACTGAGCCAATGATATTTTTTTATTTTCTGGGAAAAACAGTTTTTTTCAGCTTTGCTGTGATCCAGGGTGGAAAACCCCAGCATTATGCAACTGCCCATCAAGCATCTGAATAAGTCACAGTATAAAAGTTTGTGAATCACCGCGAAGCACTCAGAGACTTCAGGGATGGGAGACATGGTGAGCACACAAGTTGATTTAATGATCATGGGGCTGTTTGTCACAGGGCCATTGTGGTGATGCACATAGGCATTGCCACCATTCCATATCTCTTTTCCCACTTTGGGAGTGTTTTTTTTTTCCTCCAAGAGTTCACAGGAACATGAGAAGCATCACTAATGAATATTTCCACAGTCATGGATAGCATAAAGCTGGGCAACTGGGTCAGCAGGATTGGTACTGTGCCATGGGAAAGGGAGGGGAAGATGTACCTTAGTGCTCCCTTACCAACTGTGAGACTGAAAACCATCCTTTATCTTTATTTTATCTCGCTGTGCCATCAGAGACCAGTCACATAACAACAAAAAAAAAGGCATCAGCGCAAACATACCTCCTTGAGTATATAGAAATGACTCTGCTCTGTGAAAGCCACCTCACCTGGTTATATCCAGATCCTCTCTTGTAACTGGGCAGTTTAAGGCACATTCGAGCAGTATCTTAGTTAACATTCAGGAAACTGGAAAAGATCCAGTTCAAAGTAGTCATTCCTCAAGTTAAGCACAATGGGATGGACAAGCCACCATTCAAAACATTAAAAGACTTCTTGACAGTGTGTGTGTACACTGGTGAAATGTTGTGCTTGAAAGGCATTGCATACTGAGCCTTGGAATAAATCAGCACCGTTGAAGGAAAGTGATATAAAAGGGAAATTAAATAAGTCTGTTCAACTTGGTAGAAGTTATCCATCACTACAGTATCCAGACATGGGATGCATCAGCGTAGTGGGATTGTTTGCCTCTGGCCAATGCAGAATCATTTAACTCTGTGTAAGGGCTTGAAAGGGTTCGTGATCTGGCCCTCAGGAAACTCAGAGCTGGGGCTGTTAAAGCTCCTGCAGATTGTGCAGGAGGCACTAATGTTAGAGAGAGAAAAGTTGGGAGTGTGTCAGTAAAAATGTCAAGGAAAGGGAAAACCAACATGTATTAGTTGATCTAAAGATCACTAGGAGCCTCTGGTGAAACTGAGCACTAAAAAAAAAAAAAAAAAAAA
>WBMW01005177.1:651007-714454 GCA_013396635.1 Penelope pileata
AAAAAAAAAAAAAAAAAAAAAAGAAAGAAAAAAAAGAGCCTAAACCAAACGAAACCAAATCCCCCAAAATAGGGAATCCCAAGTCATTCATTAGGCTGTGAGAGAGGGTGATTCCTGAAGTGCTGACATCTTCACGTGGAATTTCATTGCCCTATTTCCTGATAGAAAAAAATGGAGACAAGAAATAATGGCAAAACTGGGACAACAGAATCCACCACAAGAGATGATATTGGAAATCATTGACCCTGCTTATCTTGGCAAACTAGAGTTTGAAAAGAGACACAATTTTACCCAGAAATAGTTATAGAAAGAAGAGAAAATAGAATTTCAGAAGGAAAAAGCGTTATGCTCAAAGGTCATGCTGATCTAGAGCTGAAAATTAGCATGAGTTAAATGAACCAGTACATGGTGGGAGCCATCCAACTGCAGAGCAGCTCTGCAGGAAAGGGCTTTGTGTCCTGGTGGACACCAAGAAAAACATGAGGCATGAACGTGCTCTGGCCACAAAGAAGGCTAATTGTGTTCTGGACTGCATTAGGTAGAGCATTGCCAGCGGGTCAAGGGACGTGATCCTTCCCCTCTATTCAACACTGGTGAGGCAAACATCTGGAGCACTGGATCCATTTCTGGGTCCCCCATGCAAGATAGACATTGGCATACTGGGAAGACTCCAATGAAGGGCCACCAAAATGCTGAAGGGACTTGGACCATCTCTTCTGTGAGGAGAGGCTGGGACTGTTCATCCTAGAGAAAAGAAGGATCTTAGGAATCTCATCAGCATCTTTAAATATCTGAAGGGAGGGTGCAATGAGGACAGAGCCAGGCTCTTGTCAGTGGTGTCCAAGAGGCAATGGACACAAACTGGAACACAGGAGGTTCTGTCTAAACATGAGGAAGCACTTCTTTGTTGTATGGGTAACTCAGCACTGGCACAGATTGCCTGGAGTAGATGTGGAGTCTTCTCCCTGGAGATCTTCAAAATCCACCTGGACATGGTCCTGGGCAGGCAGATCTGGGTGTCCCTGCCTGAGCAGAGGTTGGACCAGATGGACCCAGAGGTCCTTTCCAACCTCCACCATTTTGTCAGTTTGTGGTTCTGTGAAACTTGCCTAGAGATCAGAAGTAGGGTCTAAAACGCTACAAAAACTTTTGTCCGTTCCAAAAGCAAAGGCAGGGTAAAAATCCCACTGGTTTTAAGTTGGATCTTGATAAATATGTGAAAAAAATCATTTGATATAGCAGTTACGACAGCCTTAGACAGCTCATAGGACTCAGGAGGACCTAAATTCCCAGCCATCTTTTTCAGTGATAGAATAAATGCTGTGCAAGGTTTTGAACACTGTCTGTCAGGAGCCATAAGGGACTCCAATTGAAATGTCATTCCAAGACTGAAGATCTGAGGACATAAATGAGGCATGGTGTGCAATAAGAAGTGTCTGTGTGCCCAGAAATTGCTCTCATTTTCAGTAGTATCAATCCAAAATCACTACAAGCCTGTACCTTACGGGCTGCACTCATCTCATTTATAGGATAATCTATGTAGATGTGATCTGTCTCTGCTTATCAAGTATGCAAAGAAAGCCAGATAACATCAGGTCAATGTTCGCAAGCAAGGTGTTGATGTGCTTTATAACTATCTGATCTAATTTCCATTACAGTTAACACTTGTTTGAACAAAAAAAAACCAAAAAACAGTATTTTGTAGATTTGTCATATGATGGAGCCTGTACCAAGCTTTGGTAATCGGTTCCAGTCATCAGTTATCACTTGTGTATAAAATAACCCCTGAATTTCGACTCTGATTTATACTGTTTCCGCAGTCAGTGGTTCTTGTTTCACTTTTGTTAGATTTAATAACTCACTATTGTAATTTTTCTCTCTCTTATGGAGATGTGTTTTGGCTAAAATACCCCTTTGATGAACTTTGCTGGTCTCCTTGACTCCTTCCCTGAAAGGTCTGTTCTCCAGGGCCTTAAGCTTTCCGGTGGTGCTTCTCTGAACCACGTCTGATTTATCACTTTCTCACCTGCCTTGCCCAGCACAGAATTATCCTGTAGCTACAGCCATTTCGATCCCAGATGTAAGCAGAATGGATCCTTCTATGAGATGAACATCAAACAATTACGTTTGAGACTTTGGCCATGGTTGGAGCAGATTCAGGTCATATGTTAGGTGGAAATTTTTTACTCAGATGATGGTAATGCACTAGAACAGATTGCCAAGAGAAGCTGTGGATGCCCCACATCTGGAAGTGCTCAATGTCAGGTTGGATGGGGCCCTGGGCAGCCTGATCTTGTGGGTGGCAACCAGCCCACAGCAGGGAGTTTGGAACTAGAAGATGTTTAAGGTCCCTTTCAACCCAAGCCATTCAATGATTCTGTGATTCCAGGGTGTTGTAACCATGGCATTGGTCTACCTGATGTCAATGTCTTGGGAGCTGCTCATCAGGATGGAGCCTGCTATCAGGTTTCCAGATATCACGGTGAGGGCTGGAGTAGAGGAAAATAGAGAGGTTACTGAGCAGTGTATTGAGTTCAGCTCATGTTATTCATAGAGGGTAGATTTTTGCTTGGTATCATTTGGATGACTGCATCTGTGGGCTCTACCACCATTGCCTGTGACTCAGCAGTGGGAAACCATGCTGTCCCTGATCATGGCTGCAGTGATGCTCGATGATGTGTTCGGCGAATCAAAGCTCCCACCTCCCAAGGGTGTGCACTAATAACAAGACTATAGGCTTGTTCGGGTGGAGTTGCTCTCCACCCTCCTGATGAAACTGTGCTACTGGGCAGAAAGGAATGCAGGTTTCATTGGGCTGGAGAAGGGTGAAAGTGTGAGCGTGACATGGTTAGCACCCTTCCCCTAGGAGCTCTTTAGATCTTTCCTCCTGGGATGGTTTGATATAAAACACAGGTGTCTCCATGTAAGGGAGTATCAAAGAGAAACCAAGAGTCCCAGCACTGACTCAGTTACTGTGTGAAGAGCTTTAACCCCTCTCTTCCCATGTGTGTGCTTTGTTTCAGTGATCTGGGCGCTTCATCTGGAGATATGAGACAGGAAATTGTACCTCTTCAAAAATAGAAAAGGAAATTATGCTCACATTTCCCAAATTCTGTCCCCAGCACACTAACCTCCAGGCTAAAAATCAGGTGCACTTGTGCAGATGGGAGGAAATCGTCTGCTCCCTCTGGGAAGAAAATGACCTCTGTTCAGTCCTCTGGGAGAAAATGAGGAGTCCAACAATGTGGACTCTGTGTGCCTGCAGGTGCCTCTGCCCCTAGCTGCAACGATGAGTATAATCCCTTCAGGCTTTGCCTTGCCAGCTGTTTTTCATCAGCCCTGAGAACAGAAATCTCCTAGGTATTTACAGAGGGCATGGAAAGTGCCCAACATGTAGTTCTGGGCTGTAGATATCCATCCTTTGGGAAAGCCAGGCATTGTGGGGTTCCTTTAACCTCTATCATTTCTACCATGGACTTGAGCACTTCCCAGAATCTGTAGCACTTGACATGCTTCCTTGGACTTGTTATGGCCTCAACCCACTGGATCTGTCCCAGATGATGCCCAGCCACACTCTGAAAGACAACATGGGCCAAAGATGTTTTCCAGTGTGGATGATACCAATGTGGTTGGGGAGATAAGACTGTTTAGCTATGAGGGTATGAGCTGTGCCAGCTGTCCTCAGGATCACAGAATGGATCTTGTCCCTTTTTAGAGACCAATATAGACAAAAACTTTATGCCATCTCTAGTGAAAGTCTCCTGCATTTGTTATGCTGTGATTCCCCTGATGATAGCTGGTGCCCAGAGTATGTGGAAGCCTTTGAGATGTGAACCAGAAGTACGTGCTCGGACAGGTGAGAGGACCCTGTGATGTGTGATTTTCCATCTGAAGGTTGAATGATTTAAAACCAAGGCTGAAGGGCTCTGGGAGTACTCATGAGGGCTGTTGTTGGCTGGGAGTCTCCAGTGCCTTGGTTCACCCTTTGATCAACTGATGGCACTGTCAATCCTTGAGCAACCTTCTGCAGTAGTTCAGGAATGGATTGGCCAGAATCCAGGGCCTGGTACCTCCTTTCCTTTAGCAGGGAGCATATTCCCTCTTTATCAACTGGGCTTTCTCTGTACAGAGGACAGGAGAAAGGGAATGGAGTTCTCCCTCTTAATTTAAGATATCATCTACTTTTGTCAAAACCAGGGACTGTTACTGAGTCTGTGACTGAGCACTGAGTCCACATCACTTTGTCACCACTTCACTGTCAATAGCAGTGCATTTCACTGGTAGAATTGACAGTTGTGTTATCAGGAAGCCTGTTCCTTAGGCTGTTGCTTCATTTCCCATGTTAACAGCAAAGTCTGTCACCAGATACAGGCATAGATGCATTGTCGTGAGCTAGTCTAAATAGCAAGCCTTGATAAATATTGAGAATAACTTACTGTGCATGTCACCATGGGTATCCAGTGCAACAGTAGGAATAACGTTGCAGAGTCATCGTCATTAGGATCTACGTGATCAGAGACATCTCCACAGGGCCCAAAGCTGTGGGAGCACTGATTCACAGAAAATGCAGAAGACAATAACCTTTGGAAATGGTTGCAAACATCCTGAAGCAAGTCACAAATCGTGAGTTGAAGTCATCTGAATTCTATAATGTCTCTGGAGTGAATCACCATACATCTTTCTTTTTGCAGTCTAGTAGACACATATACTATTAATCAGATCTGCTCTTGACAACTGCCTCAACAAAAAATGAAGGACACTGTGGATTAGCTGTTTGCTTTCACTGGCTTTGAAAAGAACCTGTCAAAGGTGAGGACCGGCTCACCTGGAGACCTCTCCATAGTGAAAGTCTCCATCTTGCCTGCTTCATCCCACTCCAATGATTGTTGGCTTGGAAGGCACAAAGTCAGTTATCCCCATAAAAAATCACTATTTACGATAAGGAGCTGAGTGGCCAGTGGAAGAAAAAAAATTCTGCATATGAATCCCTAGGAATGGGTTTGAAAAGGACATGGACAAGAAAGTCTCAGAACAGCAGCTCATTCTGAATGTCTGAGACTACACTCAAAATGTTGACAGGGCACTGCATTGGCTCAGATGCTTTTGTTGGACTGCAGTTTTCTGCAGGCTGTCACCCTCAAAACATCTTCAGACTTCGGAAACAGAGCTACCCCTGAGGATGTGGCTGGCTATAAATGTTGTTAATACATTTTAGTTTGTAGGACTTCAAGATTATATTGCAGATAAAGTAGTAATAACAGCTCTTGTCACGTTGATGAAAAAATTCCACTGGCCTCTTTCTGTTTACATTCCCAGCATTGCTCTTGGGGTGGGGCTGCACTAGGTGGATGACTGATGGAAGGAGCTTGTTCTGGGCTCTGGTGGGGAAAATGCTGCACAGGCTCAGGCTACAGGTGTGGAACTGGTACATCGCTTTCTCAACCATGAGAAAGGTTTTCCTCTTAGCAAACAAACTTTCTTCTGTGCAACATTATTTGTTAATGACTTCCTGACTGTTCTAAGTGTATGTCTTCTCCTAAAATCAAGGCATTGCTCAGCTGAACTGAATGCATAACTGTATAAAATCCTCCTCGATATCTGTTGGATATTTTTCTGAAGGGGCTGCATGCATAACTGGTTTGGAAGAAAAAAAAAAGTTGATAAAATCAAAAATACAGGTGTATTTTGGAGTTACTGCTATATGAATAACAGTGACTGAATATTGTTATGGAATGAGTTGGATGGAGCATCAGCAAGACTTTGCAAAGATGAACATAGAGCAACTACAAACTACTCATAGGCTGTCTGCCATTCACACTCTGGGATATAGGAAACTTGCAGCACAATAAATCTGTTATGATTAGATTAATAAAAAATCAATCATTAAAAATCTGTCATCTTGGTTATGAGTGCTCCTGGAGATGTAGGATGAGGATGGCTCTAGTGTATGGTGTCCAGTACTCTCAGTAATTAATATTCTCCACCCTTTCATCATGTTTAACGAAGAATGCTTACCTTTGGCACTTGTTTTCAAATGACAGCTGCAGAGGATAACATTTCTCAGATGGGTCTTTGTCATTAATGTCTTCTTTGCTATCCCTGCTTTTGGGTCAGTGTCTTGAAGAAGAGGACATTCTAACTCAGATTGGAGAAAGAAATACCATCCCCATACACAGCTGTGCAAATCCTTCTTAGCAGGATCAGACTCCTTCCTCATCCATCAGTGGTTTCCAACTGAAAAGACCAATGGCCTCTCTTTTTCCTTCTCTTGCTGTGTTGCTTCTGCGCATCCTAGGTTTCCAGAGTTCAGCTGTCTGTCAAGAGCTTAGCTGTTCAAATTCATCTCAGTCTTATCTGACTTCAGCTCCATTTGGCTGCCCACAATGGATCAATCATCTCTTCCATTCCTCCCCCATGTCTTCCCTCCTTGCAGAGCTGTTTTTTGAGATTGCTTACTCTGATGGTTGGACTCAGGAATCTAACACACCTGGAGCAATATTCTCCTCTAATTCAGCTGAGTGTTGAATTAAACAGATACAGAAGATAAATGTTAGCATAAGGTGGTAGAGGAAGAGTGAGTGATGAATAAGCATTGTTCCCTACAAATAAAAATTCAGAGATGTGTCTAGAAGTTGTTTTCCTAACAAAGAGGAAAAGGAGGGAACAAATAGCTACAGAAGAATGACTGTGGACTGAAAAGAGTGAATAACCCTGTCAAAGAGTATGCTGGGAAAAAGAGGGAAACCAAAAAAGATTGGAAGGAAAACCTGAGCAGCAGACAAGATGACACAATAGAGGTTAAGAAATACATAAAGTGAAAATCTGCAGAAGTCAAAATGACTTAAGTGTCAGGAAGGACATGACAACATTAAAAGAATGTAGTGAAGATATAATAAGATGAAAACTGAGAATTAAAGTAAACCACTTATTTGATACGGAAAGATTATGACTCTGGGAATAATGGCAGCATGAGTACAGATGTCCCGAAATAGAAATAACCACGTCTAGGGTAGAATAAGTGTTTAGTGTGTTCAAGATCAAGGAAAACAAGACAGAGTATTTCCCATCCTGAAAGTCTTAGAGAGACTGCTTACAGACAAAAAGGCCCAGATTTTTCCCCAAATACTGTTCATAAATGGATCATGTTCAAGGCATTGTGGAATCATGTGGCCATAATTTACTATGTATATCTATGTAAGTAGTTTTCTAGAGTGCTGGGCAAACCATTAGCCTCCACTGCCTTCGATAACCATCTGTTCACAGAGCCTAATGGTACTGTCCTATCCCACAAGGATGCAGGATAGATGCATTATTTGCTATTCCAGATGTGCAAATAGCTCCCATATTTAGAAATTAGAGTGCATGGGCAGGAACGATGCTCAGCTCTGGGCTTAGATGAAACAAGATTTTCCACAGGCCACTTTATGGTAGTCAAAGTTGGGAGTATGCACAGTGGTATAAGTAGGTGATGAAGAAAGAAGCAACCAAGTAACATCTCTGTTGAGTTGTATGGGCAGCTAAGCAGTTTTGATAGTCATCTCACGTGAATAAGACAAGAGACACCCACCCTTCACTTCTGCTCTGAGCATTGACAAACCTGGTGTCACCTCTGGCTAGATACTCTTGGAAAGACGTGAGGATAGCAAGTAAGATAATAAGAATGACATAAGTGAAATGTTCACTTGGTTGTGGGGTCTGTTTTGGGACAGAAGTTTTATTCCTGTATTCTTGCTAGGCCTTTTCATCCTTTTAAAGATACAGATGGACTGGATGAGGACCCTTCACTCTTGGGCTTTTCTTGGACAGGCAGTCCCATTATGCAAGGTAGAGGAGTACAATAATCTTCAGAGGGTGTATGTGTGGCCACTTTACCTCCTACATCCTCGGTTATCTTCAGGATGACGTCTGTTTCTTAACACACCATTCAATAGAAAAGACGCAGCTCTATATTCTACTTCAGCCCGAGGATTTGGAGCTTGTTTACATCAGCATCTTAATCCCAAAGCCAGAAGCGTGGAAGAAAATGTTCTAAGGCAATTTCTGTGATGTAAAGGTGTCCACTGTTTTTTATTTCAGGATGAATCATCAGGGTGGTGATGACAGGAAATTTGCCGTGTAGTACCCACACAGCGCTGCGGATTGGCTCCCCGTTTAGTTCTGCTACACCCTTTGCATTTTAGGACTCTCTACAGGAAGAATGGTGAAATGTGTGCAGAAAAACAGCAAGCTGTTCTGTTCCACATTCGGGGAATAAACAACCACCTCAGACTGCAGGTCATCTGTTCTTTGCTTCTTTTTTACTCACTACAGAATGGTCTTTGGGGGTGAGTCACTTCTCCAGAAAATGGTTATTGGAAATGGAGGGTGCTACCCATGGTTGGCCCCAGCTTCCCTCTACATACGAGTCCTACAACATTGGAAGCCAGCTTTCACAGATAAACAAGCTGGTGCAGTCTGGGTTATAGCTATGCCTGTTGTACAAGGAGAACACAAATACGCAGCTCTGGATCTGAGGACCTTGCCTGGACAAACAAAAGAGATGATTATTTTGCCAGCCTTGACAGGGGCTGAGGTACTGACTGTCTGAAGGCACTTTCCCAAGGATGCGGATAGGTCTGGGCTGGGAGGGAATGGTTCAGCCTGAGAACTCTTGGATCCATTTGGAAGACTGTTTTTCGTCATCAGNTTGAAGGCACTTTCCCAAGGATGTGGACAGGTCTGGGCTGGGAGGGAATGGAAGACTGTTTTTCGTCATCAGGACACTTACCATGTCGCTGCTGCTATTAATTAGTGACAAACCAGTTTAGCTTGCACAGATTGATGCTATAGTAATTGAGATTTGCACCAGCTGTTGGGTCAGGCTAGCTATCCTCCCTGCATGGCTGTTTATCCTGTCCCAGAAACCCCATATTTAGATGAGAGCATCACACCATCCTTAATCACAACTCTTCAGTCTCTGCAAGCACCTTCAATCTTTTTCTTCATATTTCAACCTCAACAAGCATAGATTTTTGATTAAAACTGAAATTGGAGGGTACTTGAAAAACTAAAAATGCCCAGGAACAGTCTCTGGCACTGAAGCTGAGTGATGACATATGGTCTATGACACTTCTTCCTGCTGAAAAAGAGTAGTGACATCCAAACTACCTCCTGGAAACGGTCACTAGCTTGTTCTAATTCCTCTGCCATCCCCAGGAACCTCTGAGCCTGGAACTTGCTTGGCCCATCCCTGAAAGATTAAGAAAATATTAATTGTTTGTATTTGGATTTTGTGATCTTATTTTTTTTCATCCTTTACCCATCTTGCATTTTTGAATCATATATGGGTTTATCCCACCTCCAGAGCTTGTTAATCTGGGTCCTAGCTGGTAGCATAGTGGGTTGTATGGCTCCTTCTTGGGCTTGATTTATCCCTATCTGGGCCTCAGAACCCATATAATAATGTAAAAAAATCGCACTACAAAGGGAAAAGAAATTGTAGTGGAGGTTGTGATAATGTTTATATTTGAATTTCTTCTGCATCAGTGAATTTGTGACTCTTAGAGATATGGATATCACTGATAAAAGCTCTGCAAGAACTCGTGTTTTTTCTTGGTATAGACTTTACATCTTCCTGTTAAGTTTTATGCATAAATGAAACTGCAGAGATTTTCATAATAGCTAGACAAGATTTCTTTGGGTAGCCACTATGTCCTGTGATTAATCTTCACCTGGACATTACCTGTGTGCTTTTTTCTCACATGGGTGAGATGAGAGGCAGGGCACAGCTGGGGTGAAGGAAGGCTGTTGGTTTGATTGCAGTATTTCAACCCTTGTGATGAAGCTGGACAGGAAGGAGGAGATAATTATTTTTGCTGGCTTCAGAGGCAATTTTGAGCATAGGAAGGGAATGACAGCAAGATTTAGAAAATTACCTCTATTCTCTGCTTTAATGACAGTACCTGGTGCCAACCAGAGAAAGAAACTCTGCATCTCTCTTGTCTGCACATGCTCACTGTCTTCTCCAGGTGTGCAGCTTGCAGCCTCCTTTTTCACAAGTGTCAAAGACAGCTGTGAGGTTTCTCTGCTGACTTATTTGGCCTCCTGTTGGGTTCCTGACCTTGGTTCTTCACAGCTTCCCTAGGCTTTGGGACACTAACTTTTGGCCATAGCACAGTGAGTAAGGGTCATCCTGATACTTTCAGCATGAGAAATATGGGATAATTTTCCATTCATCCCATGGCTGCCCATGCTCCTTGATATGAGTGGCTCTTGGTTGCTGGGTGTTTCTTCGTGCCAGCATTGTTCTGTCTCATTGCCTTTGTGTTGAATGTTAGTGTCATCAGGTCTTTGGGTCAACACTTCTTGAAGAGATTTGAGTAGTAATGTGTATAGCAATCCTGACTTGAACATGCTTGCAACTGACTTCAGACTCTTTGTTTCCTGTGGACCCTGGAAGGCATCACACAGACAGATCCCCATGGCCAAGGCAGTGGCTTACTTTCTCCATTCTCCTCAGAGTTCTCAAGGAGAAATAGTGGAGAGTCACAGTGTTTGAAGAGCATCTGGTAGCAAAAACAGGAAAGAAGAAAAACTAATTGCAAAGGATTATTAAGGGCAGGGAAACAACTGTCTTTAATTGTATATGGGTGTGAGAACAGTTGTGAAACGCTCTGCCATTTTACTGCCAGGCAATTGGAGCTGGTCCAGAAGCAGTGCTTATGTATGAGCAATACACTCCTGGCAAAGGATTGCCCTTCTCTGCTTCTCTATGGCATGCAAGAGAAAAAGCAGGGAGGGTTGTTATCTTAATGGTTTTCTTTTAAATGTTCATATTTAAACTTTAAATGGTCAAATTGTTATGGCAAATGTAACCTTTTACTTTTTTCTTAATGTCATTTAATGTATAGAGGAACAAGTCAGAGGTATTCAAAGTACCACATCTCAACTGAGTCTTTGAAGCTTGGCCAAAGCTTCCTCTCTTCAGCATGGCTTTTAGTCATTGTAGTTGAACAGGTGTCAAAAGAACTTGTCTCTCCCTGAACATCCATATTTTAAGCAGGACGAACGCTTTTCTCTTTACTACAGAAACACAGGATGTTGCACTCAGAGATTTCATGATTTCTTCTTGTGTTTGTCTGTGGAAGCAGACGAATGTCCCCTTAGCAGAACACAAGTTGAAAGGACACAGCTGTGTACAATTCCAGAGCAGAAGACACAACTAGCGTGGACAGAAGGCACCTGTGTGTGTGGCATCGTGGATACAACCCTTCACAGTCACCCCAGAAGATGAATGAGTAATATTTGGATGGCAAATAACTCAGCGTGCAGTGAACCCTGATAAAAACGAGTCCCCTTCCTGCCCATCAATCCACTTTCACTTGCCTGCCTTGGGTGAAGTCCTCATTTCACAAATTCCTTCAAGACCAGATTGAATCTCTAACGAAAAGAACAAGTAGGAAGGGTGTGAAACATTTTCCTTTCCTGATGCAGACCCACACCATCTCTGTTGCAAAGGAGGTGTATAGAGGCACTCAAACTAACCTGGACATTGAGAGTCAAGGTCTAGGCTATGGTACTTCTAAGTGATTCACATGGAGAAGCACTGGGAAAGATGAACAAGTGTCCATGAAGGGCATTGAAGCTGTTTCAGTGTGGGTAGTGAACACAGATGGGTTAGTTACACAAATACTGGTGCAGGCATATAGCAGGAGGTGCTTTAATAAGCTGGTGACTTTATGAGGATAATATGTGGATGCAAATCAGATAAACTCTGTAAAGAGGAGATCAGGGCTGCAAGAGAAGTTGTGAATCAAGAGTGTTGGTTGAGTTGTGGACCAAGAGGAGGCACGGGTACAGCACTTGGTTTGCAAGGAGTCCTGTTGCTTAGCTTAGAAAGGCATCACTAAAGCTCAAACGAAGATCAGAACTGAGCAACTGAGGGATGTGTGCCACACAGCTGTTCAGCTGCAGGGTGGGAGTGGGATGAGTCAAGATGGCATGGCATGAGCTCGGCTCCGCCAGCCTTGCCCAGCCAGCCTTGCCCAGGGTGAGTGACAGGTGCAGTTACTTTAGGGATGTTCTGCAATCAAAGGGCAGGTCTTTTGATTGTTTTTAGTGACTGAATGACTGCAAGGGCAGAGTTAGCTGCGAGCCCTCCCTCAGTTTGTTTAAACCACGAGAAGTTGCACAACAGTTTGCGCATAATTGGGAGCAGGAATGTGGCTGTGCAGGGTGGGTGGGTAGCGGGTAGTCCTCTGGCTCTGTTAGCTTCCTGACTCTCTTCTGGCTTATTTTTAGCCTGCTTCTCTCTCCTGGTCCCATTAAAGTCACTATCTGTGTATCTCTTGATGGATCGGACCTGATAACATCTGTACAAGATGGAGGTATGGAGAGGCCGTGTAACTTGCCCCAGGCCACAAAAGAAATGTGGAGCGCTGCAAGGAACTGGTCCTTAAACACAGCTCATCCAGTCTCTCTGCACCAGAGGTGTTTTCCAACGTCACCAAATGTTTTTAACCAGCTGCTGCAAATTGGGCTGAGTTCAGGGGACCTTGGTGACATTTTTGAAATCAGATACAGACACCGAGTGTAACTGCTGCTGGGCCGTAGGAAATGCTGTGGGCTCTAATCCCTATTCAGATAGATAATGAATAATATCTAATACTACCAGCAGCAAATACAGTGTCATAGCAGCAATCCAAGAAACACTTTTATTTTACTCTGCATGCACATTTGTAATGCTTTCTCCCATAAAAATCATTCCAAAGCAGTTACTTTGGATCAGTCTTGCTTTCCTTTTCCTATCTGGAAGAGGTGCCCTCACTGGGGAATTGTTTTTATATTCAAACCATAGCATAAATGCAGCCTTTGGAAAATGTAAGTACTACCCTTTGGATAGAAGAAGAAGAAACCATCCATTTTATTGTGCAACTATTTATTATTTAAATGAACCACATTTTGATCCTGGAGGTGTAGAAATCTCTTGCATACATGATAGATTGAGTTCCTTAAAGAGACCGTCAATTTTAGGCCACTTGATAAGTGTGTAAAAGATAGGAGAAGAACTGATAGAACTGCTCAGCCAGCAATGTCAAGAAACAACTTTTATGGGGGAATAAAAAATAGCCTTTTTTTTTTTTCCAAATAAATGTTGTTTTTGACCCTGCAAACAGCTCTCAGCTCATTTTCTCAACACCTGGAGTGCAAATTGACCTTCAACCAAAGGCTTGTGTAGTTGTGTATGAACTGAGCACACTGGTGGAAAAGGCTGCAGAGGGAAGAAGTCCTGTCTCTGTTTGTTAGGGGTTTAGCAGGCAGAAGGGGAGGCCAAACTTTTTGTCAACATGCATTCACAGCATCTACAAAAACAGTCCTCTTCCTGGTCCTGCCCTTGACCCAGCCCAGCTTCTGACCCGTGGCTGAGTCATTTTTCCGCCTCAGTGTGCCACCTCCTAATCCTTCCCAGAATTCGGCAGGTTGTTTTTGGGACTGCTGGTGACCTGAATGGGGAGGGAAGAAGTGTGTTATTGCAGGTACTGTGCCAGGACTCACCAAGCAGCAGTGAATTCCACCAGTTAAATTCATGTTTCCATAGGTGCTTCCTACCCTGCTCTTCACTGTGTCAACCCCAGGCATGGCATCTCCCAGTAGCACTTTTTTCACATTAAGCTATCTAGTCCCCACCACTATACTACATGTAAAAACTCCAGGCTGGACTAGATGATCTCCAGAAGTCCCTTCCATCTCCTATGGTTCTGGGATTCTGTATATCCCTAGAGAGGAAAATTACTCAGTGGTCAACTGTGGACTCTTTCCAGAGTATGTACAAAGAGAAAATTGGGAGAAAGATTTATTTTTTCAGCTTGTAGAGTGCAGACATCAGATCTCAGCCACTAGAACAGGTGAAATTTCCCTCTTGGCTTCATCAGGAAACTCCTAAAATTCCCTGTGCCCCAGCAAACAGACATCAATGCCACATGGGGTCAACACAGGTAAGCTGCACACACCCATAGATTTTGACACCGCCTGAGAAAATAAAAGATCTGAGAATAACTTATTCTCAGAGCTGAATGTTTTTGACCTCTCCAGCAGCTGGAATTTGATCACAGAGGTTGTGTCTCAGCAAACATTGCTGGGGACTCCTCTGGCTAACATGTTTTGACTATTTCCACACAACAAATTCCCAGTCTTCAGACGGGGCCATCGTCATCATACAGCCTATTGGGAGTGGTCTGCCTGCCTGGGAATTGTTTGAGAAAGTGGGCATAGGGCAGTGTTGTGTCAGGGACCTTCTTACAGTCCAAGAATCATCGAATGATAGAATGTTTAGGTTGGAAGGGACCTTAGAGATCATCTTGTTCCATCCCCCCTGCTTCAGGCAAGGACACCTCCCACTAGACCGGGTTGCTCAAAGCCCCATCCAGTCTGGTCTTGAATACTTCCAGGGAGGGGGCATCCATATCTTCCCTGGGCAACCTGTTCCAGTGTCTCACCATCCTCATAATAAAGAATTTCTTCCTTATATCTAGCTTAAATCTACCTTCTTTCAGTTTATAGCCATTACCTCTTGTCCTATCATTACCTGTCCTTGAAAAAAGCAATGAAAAGAAGATGAGAGGTCATGGAGCTGGTCATCCACACATCAAACAGCCTGGCTGGGGTGTGTATAGATGGATGATTCTCCTTTCTGTTGACTGAGATTCAGGAAGATTGCAGAAAAAAAAAAGAAGTCATCTCACGTTACATATCTTCCCTCTTCTAATAACGAGATAGACCTCGTATGAGGAAGATGGTTCATTCCAGATTTTCTTTTGGGGAAACCCCTTACCTGCTTCCTACAATTAGCAGCCAGTCAATGCCTCATGTCCCAAAGAGTTATACATTTTTCTCTTTCACAACAGCAGACAGCGTCATTATCTTCTGACATCCCATTGACCTCATCCAAAATTTGATGTTGGCCCTTTTCCCATGACCATGGGTGATCTGGTCATCCCCAGATGACTCACCAGATAAATGGTTGTTATTTCAGCCTGTGGCTCTGCACATCCTTTGCCAGGAATCCTTGTCTTCCTTTGTTGTATATTGGGAAGAGACACATGTGGCACATTCTCCAGGATGCTTTTTACCTCATTTTTCAGATCTCTTCACATATATGTTGCTTGGGGGCCTTATTGGAGAGTTTCTTGCAGGCAGTTTTGTATAGTGATTCCTTTGCGGCCACTGCCAAATGCTGCAGAGGTTCTCTCGATGCAAAGTGGGAGCACTTGAATTTATATCCGTAAAATAAAATATATGGGGAGGGTGAACTATATAATATATAGTCTATAACTACAGAGAGAGGCTATAACTGTATATGGGAGATGTTAAAACTATATAGCCTGCCTTGCATGCAGACAGCTCACTGGTACCAGCAGCTGAGAGAGACTGAAATGATTTTCTATATATTTGGTCCTTGCATGGTTTCATCTCACCAGTAAAGGTGGGCAAGGCTTGATGATTGTATCAGTGCCAGAGGTTGCACTGCGGTGCTCCCTCATCCAATTTTGGCTAAATCTTCTACATATGATGTCAGGAGAAAGCCACTCTGACTTTTCTTAAGTCACAGCAAGGGAGAAAAATCAGTGTATGAAGAAGGAAAATTCCTTTTATAAGAAAGGAAGTGAAGGACTCTGTGGGTACCTTCAGGGCCTCAAACCTTCAGGAAACATCACTCCCCCCTACTTTTCTGCACCCCTGTGCCTCAGGAGGAGAGAAATCAGCCTCATTCCTTCATACATCTCTACTGCTCTTCTTTTCCTTCACATTTTCACCACACTTGCATCCTCCTCATCTCTCACTAACTGCATCTCCCATGGGGGTGGATCTGGTTGTGTGCTCCCCCGGGTGTGTGCTCACCTCCAAGACCAAGGTGCTCAGAGGGGAAATGTAACCTCTCAAGTTTACTTTCTCCACCCTTCCTGGTCCTCTAGGCAACCCCAAACCAGCTTTGAAATAAAAACCTCTTGAGCCTTGTTGCAGAACCTGTATCTCAGGCTGTGGCATGAGGAATGGAACAGGAGGAACTTAGAGAAGAAAGCCTGAGAACCTGTGTGTGGGAGATGGGGCCTTCAGGGAATAGCACCGTCACCCATGACACCCATGGCCAGCACGAAGACTTGCAGGCAATCCCAGAATTTGCAGGCAATCTCACATGGATCAATCAGGACACATTAGGGACATATTTTCCACTTCACTCCAACAGTTACTGCCCACCGTGGTGCTCCAGGTGCCTAAATTGAGCAGTCCTACCCAACATCCCAAGGATGCTACAGCTATGGGAAAGGGAATGAATGATCATATGCAGGGAAGGTGACGTTGCTTTTGTCTTGGATGGTAGCTAACAAGGTGCACAATCCTGGGATTTATCGTTCTCAATCAAGTTTTTCTTCAGGTGTGATTGCTATTCATGGCTTTTCTTGGGATATATACCCTTCAGAATTTGTCATACCTCAGAACCCCTCAAGGTTTGGATGCCACCACTATTCTGCTGTGCAATGGCAGCTCTCAGCACACGTCATTGCATAGCAATGACCGAGGTTGAACTATGGCCAGAAACGCAACACACCCAAGTGTTGGGTGCAGGAATACGTCTAACTGATATACAGGCAACACAGTCACACTTGATTCAGAAATTAGTATATTTAAGTTTTATTTTA
Organism: Penelope pileata; assembly: GCA_013396635.1. Lineage (NCBI taxonomy): Eukaryota > Metazoa > Chordata > Aves > Galliformes > Cracidae > Penelope > Penelope pileata. The sequence continues at coordinate 667,684 of WBMW01005177.1, forward strand.
GGTGGATTGCATACACACACATTTTCTCATCTAGCAGCAATACAGCAATACAATAAAAGTAATAAAGAAGCTATCATAAGGCAAAGACCTGCCATCAGCTCCAAAGCTGCTGTATGCCCAACACACCAAATTGCTTCTGGCTACAATTCCCATCATAACAGGGGTGCTTCAAGACTTTCTGTGGTCATGGGAGTCCTCTTTCCTCCTCACAATCGGTTGTTCAGGAAGGTCCAGAGCACGCTGGCTGCTATCCCTGCTGCCATTCCGTAGCTGCTCCTCACACTGCCTGCTGCATTGACATTGCAGAGCTCGGTGCTGCAGCAAGAGATATTCCTGCTGCCCACTTTGAAATCCTGATAGTCGTCTTGACATGACGAGTCACAGCCCTTGCTGATGATGCTGAAGGCCCCTATGACCCCTGGAACAAGACAGGACCATTACTCCAAAGACTCAGTGAAGTATTATCCAAGCCCAAGGTTCATGAAAGGGAACAATATGATGGTAATTCTTATATGAGCTCACTGCACAGCAATCGTTGCTCCTATCCTATACACCTTTGTTGCATGAAGCCTTTCAACACCCAGGGGAGTTATGGAAACAGGATTATGCCCATTTCACAGGTAATAGAGTTATTGTTTGATTTGTTTCGGGGAGGTGTGGTCTGTTTTTTTCTGAGGTCAGATTAGCCTACGTGAGAGCTCCTGGTCTTGCACAATTTAATACGGGCATCAAGTCTTTGACATATTCAAATTCAGTGTATAAAGTCAGCAGGCAATATCACAAATTGGCTCTCCTGCATGTGGATGCATGGCCATGGGTTTATCCCATCCACCAGCAAGGAGGATGTCTGGAGATGTTGCATTCACCACCTATAAGATGGCTTTAAATGTGCCACCAATGGGTTTTGTGCTCCAGATCTAAAAGCCACTGAGCTGTCACCACACGTTTGCTTAGGGTGAATATTTTTAATTTTTATTTTTTGCCAGATTCAGAATGGGATAATTTATTCATAACTCATTAAAGGAGTTAGTTCATAACTCATTAAAGGAGTTCACCCAGACACACAGCTGGCTGCATTCAGAGCTGGCTGTGATGAGCAAGGTGAAATTCTGTCCCCTAGACAATGAATTCCCCTAGAATCAGCTATCATTGAAACTCAACACCTCACGTTTTAACCCATGTTTCCAGCTATTCAAAGCCATAAACTTAACTATTGTCCTTGTAAGAAAAACTTCTTGGTATTAAGGAAGAAAAACAAACTTTTTTTTGGTATTGGTGAGAGGCACTGGTGTATATTATTCATAATGTCATGTGCTTAACCTCTAGTGCCCTGCTCTGTTATGTGCTGTACAAAGCAGCTGCACTCTCTTGAGATTTTTTTCCGGGCACTGGCAGTGCACTGGGCTTATTGCTCGTTATTTCACATGATCTATTGGCAAACACTGAGGAATTTATGAGATACAGCAAGCACTTGCCCTTGCAATCACACACTCATGGCCAGCGAGAAAAGACTTGATGTTGGCCAACACTGCTATGAAAACACTTAAAACTGACAACAGCACAAGCTACCACCAAGGGATAAAGACTGTTTTCCTGTAATTCCTACCTAAATTAGAACTTTTCTGAAAGCTTTACATCACCTCTCCTCACCAGATGACTTTTTCTGATGGACATTGGGCTTTGCTGGCCCACACCATCTGGTGTATCTAGAATTGGTGTGGTTGACTTGATGTAGCTGTAGATGTCCCTGTACATTGCAGGGGAGGTGGACTAGATGATCTCTAAAGGTCCCTTCCAACTCCAAGGATTCTGTGATTCTATGATTTGGACACCTGAGGCTGAGATCATGCACACAACCCCCCCATGCTGCCCACCCCCATTTTGCCTTACTGATCACATCTGTCTTGCACATTTCTTTTTCCTTGCAGCTCACTTTGGTCTGACAGTTGCTGTTGCTCAGTTTTGAATTGCAGCTGTAACATTGCAAAGAAGAACCTGCAAGAGACCAAGAGGGGTTATAAGACAAATCCATCTGAAGTTCTCCAGGTCACCAAATCTAATGCAAGCACTGGGAAATAGGAACATTTTTGTGGGTGCTCATGATGATGTTCATCTGCATTTACGGACAGTAATGTTGTACCAAGTGTGTTGGTGAGGCTTTGAGGAATTGCCTCCAGTGTTGGGATAAATGGGGAATGTCCAAGGAAGGAGAAGGTGAGGAAGGGATGGAGCAGGAAATTTTAAGGATTTCTTCCAGACCTTTTGCTTAGTTTGACCAATTTGTAATACCTGCACTCCAACAGCCTCTCTTAGAAAACGATGAGCAACCAAAAGGGCTTTCACCTTCCTCTCATTACCATGTCACCACATGTTCCTATCCCCTCATGGACATGTCCATCTATGGGTGACCCAAATCAGTGTTTTTAACATGCATGGAGACACAGGTCAAGCAAAGGCAGAATAAGCATTGCAGTTTACAAGTGCTCAGACCTATTGAAAAATAGTTCCCCAAGGAGTGAGAGCACGGTGAAATTACCCATTCCTATTACCCACCCCTGCCCCAAGGCATCGCTGGAGCTTTGCAGCCTTGCAAATGTGCTGTGAATGTACACATGTATTTTAACTCCTTGACTGCCTCTTGATTTCTTCAATGCTCTAATGCCTGAAATATTCTTTTTGGATGCAGGCAAGCCTTAATTAGAATTGAGTGCTATTCAGAGCAGAATAGATTTGGAGCAAGAGGTGTGATGTACTCAGTCTCATGTCCGAGTTGCTCTGACATAAATGTCTGATTCAGCAAGGAGCCAAATCCCAGTTCATCTTCACTGCCACAATCTGCTGTTGCATTTATCTGACTTTTAATGCAGCGAAAGTCACGTTTCAGAGCAACTTTCTGGAAGGTGACTGAGGAAAGGGTCGGGTCAAAGCTGTACAAAGCCCTTCTCAGTCTGTTTCTTAAACATCTTTTGCTGTTGGAGACAAATTTATGCTCAGAATTTCTTCTCCTCTTCTCTGGTAACAGGGAAGAGCTGTTTTTGAACAATTTTTTTTGCTGTCAGGTCAGAGAAGTGGCAGATCTCACTGCCTGTATCCCACCCATTCAGCCTAGAAAATAACGTGCGGTGGTATTCTCCTCTTTTCTCTCCTCCTTTCTCTCTGACAATCTGTCTAGCATCAGAAGCCACATTTAAAATGAGTCAGAAAACAAATTGGAACAAATCTTTGCAGAAATGTTGCAATGGTCCATTTTAATAGCATGGGAAAAAGAAGAAGAATCTCTCCCCCCTTGTAAAAGCAAAACAGAACAAAACAAAAAACATTCCCAAACAATATGGTCTAACATAAATAATTTTGATTTCAGTTAAATTCAGAGGTGATTTTTTTTTTAGTTAAATTTGGATTTTTGTAGGACTTATCTTGCCTGGAATCTGCTCTTCCCACACCATTACCAGGGAGGCACTATCTGTATTTTTCCTGCAACACCCAAAGACCCACCATCAAAAAGCCAACATCTTGTGATAACTGCGTCAGCATTTCTTCCCTTGCTGCCAAACCCCGTAACAAATCTTTTCTCCTAGCTCAGGATCTGCTGGAGATGATGTGGGACTCTCTTACCTGAATCAGTGCACAGGACTGCTGCCAACAGGAGGATGAAGAAAATCTTCATTGTGGGATGGCCTCTCTTGGGCTGAGTATGAGTTAGTTCCTCGTGGGGCACTTTATATACTGTGGGAGGAAGCAATTGTGCATGCCCAGATGAGCCTGTGAAGGCACCTGAGCAAGGTTATGTGCTGGACCAAGGGAGGGGTTGGTTTGTGGTGGTGATATTTGCTTTAGGTGCCTCTCCTCTCTGACTGCGACTTCCCTAGTGACCAACAGCTCCTTTCCACTGCTACGCCCTCGCCCTCTCTCCCACCCTTGGACAAAGCGTTCATAAGTGGAAAAAAACTTCTCAAATTCTTCAGAACAAGGCTGGCCTTATGTGTGTCCCTGGGGCGATCGAGGCTGTGGTTACGCCCCGTGAACAGGGCTCTCCACCCCCATTGCTCTCCTGAGTGAAGCCATTGTGTTTAAAGCAAACACAAATCCTTGTTTTTGAACAAACACCTCCGGCATATTTATTTGCATGTGTGTCTCTATGTGACACGGGTGGCATGTAGTAGCAAGGTATTTGGGCAAATCACAACGCATCAATCTCATCCAGGTAACTGTGTGCTCACATACGTTTGTTTGCGTGCATTGTTCATCATCCAGTAAGAAACAATGCCCAATTCAATTTTTTTTTGATGATGTGTGTTGAAACCAAATGGACCTTGTGATAGCTTTCTTTAGAATTATGCTTGTCTCCACGTCAGACGCACTGCGGAATGCCTTTGTCAAGTAGAGGTTGGGCGCAGTTTTGACATCTGAATTCCCATCAGAGTGTATTGTAAATAACCCAGGATTGTTAAAGAAATGGCATTTCCCACCACAGATGAAGGTGATCTCAGCCATGCTCCAAACTGAAGCGCAACTTTTCTTTGGTGAGATAATGAGAGATGTCTTCCACCCATCATATCCTTTGGCCAGTTAGAATCATAGAACTTCTCATATAAAAGAAAAACGCCCTTCTGCTAAACTCAATTTACCATTATTTCCTGCTTTACTTTTTATATCTCAGGAGCATAGAGTTTGCAGCAACAGCTTTCAGGGATTTGCTTGCACCCCATTTAGCTCCTAGGACACAAAACACTCCTTGAAATTGAAAGGAAGGTGTGTTGGCATGTTGCTGGGTATTTGTTCTTGATCAATAGCTGCAAGATGAGCAACGGAAGGTCAACCAACACAACTCTGCTGACGTTAGTGGTGCTACCCTGAGTTACACCAGTGGTGAATCCAATGCAGGGGATGGTTTTGCAAATCCTGTTTCCTATGAGTGCTTTCCTTGAGTGCTCCTCCTTGAACTCATGAACCACTGCTCAAAAGAAAACAAACAAACCAAACAAATCAACCAACCATCAAAAAACGTTTTAAAAAATCCCTGCACTGAGCTATAGATATCCCTGTTCACTGCAGGGGAATTGGACCAGAAGACCTTTAAAGGTCTCTTCCAACTCTAAGGATTCTATGGTTCTATGATCTTACATTTTGTGCCTATTGCCTTCTTCATCATATTTTTATTTCTTTATATATTTTTATGGCATAACTTGATAAAAAATGAGCAATGTGCTTTCAGGCTCTGGTGTACCTAGTTCAGAGAGATTTATGGCAAGTTACATACTTCAGCTTCTCACTCTTTTTTGAACATTTATGTGCAGTTCCTGCTTGATTCCTGAAGATGGCAAACATGCCCCATTATTATTTTTATACATGTATTAACATTCACTTGTCCATAGGATTGTATGTACACGGTATTTTTTATTTTCCTGTTATAAAATCCCAAGTTCATCTAATTGCATGCTGAAGACTCATCCCCCTGGGGATCTAAGGATGTCTACAAACGACTTTTTTTTTTTTAGGCTGGTTTATGTTGTCACTGCAGATTTCTGATAGATACAGCCCTGGATATTTCTTTGGAGGAGGTAGGGATGAAAGGTTTGATTATTTGCTGGATCCTGGTTCATCTGTGTGGTGTCAGGCTAAAAAAGTTGTGACAGGACATGATCCAGGACATGGTGTCACCAAGCACATTGAGGGGCTGGATAACACTGGTAGGCACTAGCTGGAAATTTGAGGTCATGAGATAGTAGATGAAATGATGCCTGGGACATCTGGATAGAGGTACCTCCAAAGAATCTGCAAAGACAGAAGAAAGTTGCTTTGATTTCCTGGTCTGTTTGGCTAGATGGTTCGAAGAAGATGCAGCAAAACCTGCAAGATGGCACAGATAATGTATTAAAACTTATTCATGAGGATGTCTTTTAAGTGCAGAAGGAAAAAAAGCACAAAACCCAGTGAAGAGGAAACTGCAGATAAAGTTCTATGTGTGCATCATAGTCAATGCAAACAGGCTGTATCTGTGTTGCAGATGGAATCTTATTGACTTTTCTGCTCCTTGAAGGTGTTTGGTACGGGTGCAGTGAACCTGGTGATGTCTGCATATCTTGGTCTATCCTTGGAGTTCGTAGCGTGGCTGAGGATGTCAGTGGAAAAAAGGAAGGAGATTCCTTGTCTCAAGCATTGCTGTGATGTCCGTAAATCTTTTTAGGACGTGGGCATTTCTTTCTGCTAAAACAGAATATGCCATACTGGATTTCAATGCAAATTTTAGGCATTGAGATGGGAATTCCTAATAGCTGTATAATGATGTTGGTGGGAATGCCAACTGCCTCGGGAGCAGCCAGCTGTCCCAAATCAGAATGGATGGGGAATAAAGTGACACCAAGTCACTAGATGGCAGTAAAGCAAATCACACTACAAACTTGTGCATAAGGAGAGGAGCATGGATCCTAAATGAGGCATGTGATTGAACAGACAGGAAGGCAGAAGGGTAGATAAGGGGAGAGAAAGATTAAAAGCAAGCAGCTACACAGATATCCAAAGAAAGAGATGGGCAGCTAGCTGTCAGGAGGAGATGGTCCCATGCACCCTCTTCTATCAGTGTGCTATTGTAGGCACAGCCATTTTTGGGCTTTGCTGTTCCCCCTGTCTCAGCCTAAGGTATTTCTTACCAAGTTCCCAGATATTTTCCACTTTCCCATACACGTGAATTGGGATGGAGGGACACAACACTGGTCCAGCAGAAGGATTCCTGCTTCTCCTGGACTTCCTGCAGAGTCATGCTTCAGCTACATGTGTAGATGCTTACCACTGTGTTCGTTATAAAGGTTTGATAGGCAAGGAGCCTGTTTGACCTTGAGTGTTCCTACAAGGGACCAGGCACCAGCTGTTCCCATTTGGGATTTCAGATTTCAGAGGTTACCCCGAGAAAAAATTCACACATACTCTTGCCGACAACCGTGAAATTGATTGCTTTAAACTAATCCCATCATGATGTTAATTTTGTCTGCAGAGGAAAATAGGTGGACAAAATTTCCCAGGGCTGTAGGGGTTGGAGATCCCCATACGGTGGTGCTGTTGCTGCATTGCTGGTGCACGGAGCCCTGGGTGTGTGGGAGCAGCCCAGACTGTTTGTTTAAAATCTCAGCAACTTCAGAGCATCAAAAATGCATTTGACATTCTTTTTTTTTTTTTTTTTNAAGCAAAAAATACTTTTTTTTTTTTTTTTTTTTTTTTTTTTTTTTTTTTTTTTGTTATTTTACTAATTGCTAAGCTCTTTTTGTTGTAAAAGACTCAGAATGTGGGATTCCTGCCAGGCTCTGCCAGCAATGCCTAGCACATCTCCAAGTTGTTTGCAGGAAAATGGAGTGCATTTTCCCATGTCTACACTTTGGAGTTGGGGTGAAATGTGGAGAGAAGCTTATGCTGGGATCACAAAGCAGTTCTGTGTTTACTCTGTTCTCACAAAACACTTTCATATCCCCTTGCATGCCATGCATCACTTCCTTTGAACAGATGTAGCTAAAGGCAACTTGAAATACAGGCAGAAAACATGATTTTCCTGAGACCATACAACAGGAAGCATCATATCTGAATCCAGAATCCTCAAGCAGAGGTGATACCTAGTCTGTAACCTTCTTTTTACATCAGAGCTGCTCTGAACCCATGTAATTTCTGTAGGGAACAACTCAATTTTTCTAGTCTAGTTGCTATAGGTAGCAAATGGGTAGACCTGACGGCTGGATGAACGAAGCTCCATATGGGTTCAGCGGGGACAATTGCTCCCTGTATGGAAGTGGATGCATTCATTGCATGGCCAGTTATGTGCCCTCCTTTGTCCCTCTGTCCCCATTTTGAGGCCACTAACCCTGGAGGTTGGTGGTCACCACACTTTAACACAACTTCAGGAAGAAATTTTGACATCAGAGCTCAGTTCATAGTTTTAAATATGGGGAAAGCATTTTCTTGAGGGAATATATTTGCCCAGATTGTTCTGTGACTTTGTAAGCAATTTGTGGACGAGATGTTTTCTGTCTCAGAAAATATTTTGTTGACAAAGAAATGTTCTGCAGAAATGATAAAGCTATTTTAAATTCAGGATAGATTTTACAATCAAACTCAGGTAGAGAGCATGAGATCAATCTGGAATAGCCAATTTCCACTGCCCAGGACATGCAATTAAGATGAGGGAGATATAGGATCAGTCCTTTTAAGATATGTTTCCTTTTGCTTGAACAGATGCTCCATCCAGAGATGCAGGAATTCAGATTGTACTTGTCTTTGTCCCTCCTCTTAGAACTGTTCTGCTTTGTGTTAACTAATTATAAACTAATTGGGCAGGAGAGATGCAGTGTCGTGAAGCAATTTGATTTTGATGAATTGGCAAATTCTGACAAGAACTGTTTCATTAAAAAAGTTTTCTTCTTGGCTGCCTTATCAAATGCTCCAGTACTTAGGCTAGCAGAAGACAAGCTGTGTAAAACCAGGAGAGATAATGGAAATTCTGATTAATATCTATCATTTCCTCCTGTTTTGATTGTTTAGCTGGAAAATCGATTTCAAAAATCAACCAACTCAGAGATTCTTGCAGTCATTACTGAAAGAGAGGTTCTTTCGTTTGTATGTTTGTTTGTTTTTGCTAAATATAGTGTATGCAAACGGCTCTAAAGTGAGGGCTTTATTTTTCTGGCTGTATATCTTATGTTAAGTATTGGTTGGCACGCAGTACCAGGAAAATGAAATAATTTCTCACTCCAAGCATTGCCCTCCTGTTCTGACAGCATGCAAATAGCCAAAGTGATGAATATAGACCAGGATCAATATAGATTAGGAAGATCATTGCTTTGTAGTTTCCTTGCTGGTTGCATCTGTAGCCTCAAAGATTTCCCTGGTGTGTCCTTAGATTACCACTTTTAATCTGCCTGTGTTGTACTGGGACTCAGTGATGCTCTGGGTTTCTTCTTTCATTAGCCACTAACGATGAGATTATTTGACGCAATTGAAGACTTATATCTAGGGAGTCAAGGCTGTTGTTTAACTTATCCTAAAGCTGACTTCTGAATTTGGAGATGTGTCTCTGTCTCATACAATCATAGAATCCTTAAGGTTGGAAAAGACCACTAAGATCATCCAGTCCAACCACCTCCATTGGCTTTGTTGGTTAAATCTCTACTGACGACAACGGAAACTTGGACATCTGTCTCTAAAATAGGCCACTGCACTGCAGACAGCATGTCTTGTGAAATGTTTGCCAACAAATGCATACATGAAAGGAAAAAAATGTGTTGAAGTGATGTGACTCAAAGCTGGTCCCGGTGGTCACATTTGCGGTTTTGTCACTTGTCTGAAAACATCCTTTGTGCACCCCCAGGCAGCAGTCAGAGATCCCTTCTCCTGCTTGACCTTTACAAATTGTACATCCTGCTTTGCTGTAACCTTTTCAGAGGCGCTACAGACCCCAAACATAGATTTTTGTGATCGATACCACAGCTCTAAAGTGAGCAGATGACTTAACAACTGCGTTCTCAGTTTCTTCAGCAAAAACAGAGATGCCAAAGGATGGAGACTGAAACGTGACTGGGATTAAAACAAAGATCTGATGGGATCCAAATGGAGGAGACAGACTTACAGACTGCAGCTTGAGCACAGGGGTGCATATTTCATGAAGGTTTCTGATGAGCAGCAAAACTAGTGAAGCTTAGTTTCCCATGCATACGTATCCTTCGTCCTCTAAGCTCCTAGTTTCCTGTTTAGGCATTGTCTCTTGCCTTTTAGCACTCTTCCACGATGGCTTTCTCTTCAGAAGGGCAAAAGGCACCAATATCCATTGTATTGATCCATTGTATTGAAATCCATGTATTGATGGGATGGCTGCTGCTTTCGGGAGTGGCTGAGGAGCCGGGGTTCTTTGGTGGAAACACTCGTTTGGGTTTCTCCTCTATTTGTCCAGTTTTCACAAACCTGAGTGTATGTCTGGACCTTTGATGCCTGTCTCTTCATTGAATCTATTTGAACCTGGAAAAGTTGCTAGCCGGCTTGATATATGGATGGAGAGAGGGATGGATAGAGGGATGGAGAGGCAATGCAATTGTATAATCCATGTTTCCATAGGAGACCAATTTAAGACTCACAAGACTGTAGGAAGAGCATCCAGGAATGTAGAAAAGAAAAAAAAAAAAAAAGGGAGGAAGAGAAAAACACCAAAGGAAATGTCGAGGATGTTACAAAATAGTTGCTGGCCAAGAAACAGATAAACAGATAATAGTGAAAGGAACATATGCCATTCCTCCCTTGTCCACAAACCATTTGTAGGAAAAAGAAGGGAGATTAGGAGTTCAGGGACAGTTTGCTTCTCCCATTTTGTTGGTTCACATTGGATGGACCTTGGCTAATTCATCTTCACTGAACAAAGCAAGGTCGTACGTTCTCAGGGGTATAGCAGCCTGGCTTGAATTAATTTTCTATTAATTACTGGAACGATTTTAGCATGAATAAGCAATGGCTATTTTTAGCAGCAGGACTGATTAGGCATCAGAGGGAATTACCCTGGGAAGCAGTGGGGCACCTGCTGCCTAGGAAGGGGAGAACAACTGTCTCCAGTCAGACCAAAGTGACCATCTGGCTCATGTACTCCTCTGACATTGGCCCTTAGTGGATGCTCAGGGAAAGATTACAAGAGAAAAAGTCAGAAAAAAAAATGCCTTCTCTTGCTATACTCTGTTAGTTTTGTGTACCTGTGGCTCTGTGGCTTCATGAGCATGAGGTGGCATCCAGACAATCTCGCTTCTTTATGAAATAATTGTTTTTATGGATTTCTCTCATCTGTTTCTCAGCCATTTGTATTCCTTGGTACCAAGACACCCTCTACAAAACTTCACCTATCTTCAGACTCATGCCTGCTGTTTCCAAAAAATACCACTTCTTTTTCTCTTTCCTCCCTGGTCATATTTTCCAGACCTCTGCTGACTGTTTTTGCATCTCTCTGGATCAGATCCAACAGGTACATCTTCTTGCTGAGATCTTCAGCTCAAGGCTGGAAGAATTTTGGAAGAAATTTTGCCAAAAGTGAGGTAGTGCTCCCAGCTCAGTGCCATTGGATTAAAATAAATTCTGCAGGAGCTGAGACAGCATGGTCTGAGGTTTTCTTCTGACCATTCATTTCCAAAGCCATGGAAACCTGCTTAAAACTTCTGCAGGCAAACTGATAAACAAGTGCTTCGAGCAGCAGTGCCTACATCTCTCTGAGTAAATAAAATATTCCTGGTTTTTGTTTGTTTGTTTTTGTATGATTATTTTTGCCAACGGACCAATTGGCAACAAATTGGCTGCACAAATGCTGCAAATTCTTTTACCCTGCAAGTAGGAGGACTGTATCAAAGCTGGCTGTTGTTAGTCTCTGGTTCATACTAATTTCTGACTGTACAATAATTGTTTGGGGCATGTAGCTATATTTATTAGACTAGATGCGGTGTGATTTTTGATGTTAAAAAAATGCTCTTAAATATAAAGAATGAAGAATGAATTACCAGCAAGTCATGTTGACAGGGATGTAGGAGGGTAGGTACAGTTTCTCAGTTATCTCAGTTAACATTTTTAGTCTAAGATAATAGAAGAGACAGCAAGGAAAGAGCAATAAAAAGGAAGGGGCACAAGTGAGAAGTACAGAAAGAATCTGTTTTCATCCTGAACAGCCAGAACCAGCCACAGTACAAAACCAGACTGGATTAGGCAGAGCTAGCCTGGAAATGAGTTTATAAATTAAACATAGCATTTGTCATATTTGTAATAACACAGCTTTGTGTTGGGGACTGCAGAAGAAAACTGGGGTATCCCCAGTTCCCAGTGTGAGGACACATGGACTCCCACTTCCTTCCACTTTGACACCAGCAGCTTTAACACGATTTACCCCAAACCATTTGACCCCTGTCAGGTTTCTTAACACATAAAGCCTGCAGGAGTTCGAGCAGGTTATGATTTTACTCTGTTTATAAAATCATACTACTTGAAGCTTTGGACTATTTATAATATTTCTCCATACAGTGTTGTTTTGCCTCGTTTTGATTAGTTTCCAAGTTAATGTTTTCTGTAAGAATGTGTCAAAGTCAGTTCTTTGTAATTCCATCTTGTTTTATGTCTTTTTTTTTAATTTTTCTTTTCTTTCTTCTTATTCTTTTTTTTTTTTTTTTTTTTTTTTTTTTCAGCAGTCAGATCTGGTTTGCCATACAAGATTTANAGAGCATTACTTGACTCAAACTAAAACCTTTCCAAGTTTCAGACAGCTCATGGTGTTCAGACCAATTTGCTAGCATTGAAAATGCCTATGTTCATCATAGGGATGCTGCTTATATAGTAAGCTGAGGCTTTTTGGACATGAAAATATTAATTGTAGTTCACAAATTTGGGGTGATTCCTGCTTTTCTGGTGACTCTGACTGTAGTAGGAGCTGCTCTTTGACCAGCTTTGTTTTGTGGGTGATCTGAAAGTGTTGCATTTGAGCCAATTCTCAAAACCTACTAAATAGTGCAGCTCTTTTTAAAAAAAATAACCTTCAAAGTGTATCTACTGGGAAGGAAGAAAAGAACAGATAGCCTCTGAATGAAATGAATACACACAGGTGGACCATAGCTTTAAAGAGAAAACTATAGAAACAAAGCAGAATGGTGTTACTTGTTAACCTAATAGGTCCCCATTGGCTGAAGAACTGAGCATATCAGGAAGATAATAATCAATGATCACAGCAAGCTCTGCCTTGCAGCCAGGGTTCACAAGGTGCAGTGTGTACAGTGATAATTTTTCCTCTGTGCTGAAACACAGCTGCCTCAGGGATGAAATAGGAGATGGAAGAGTGTGGTGATGCCCAGTGCCAGGACAGGATGCAATGGGAACAAACTGGAGGTTTCCTCTGAACATCAGGAAGCACTTCTGTGCTGTACAGATGGCTCCGTGCTGGCACAGGTTGCCCACAGAGGTTGTGGGGAATGCTCTTTGGAGATATTTAAAAGCTGCATGCACATGGTCCTGGGCACCTGCTGTAGTGTCCCTGCTTGGGCAGGGGTTGGACCAGCTGGTCTCAGAGGTCCCTTCCAACCTCAGCCACTCTGTGATTCTGTGAAATGAGAGTTGTTTAAGAATGGGCAGCAATGCTGCTTAATAATTCCAAAGCATATCCGTATCCATGATGATCATGATGGGATTTAGGGTTGAAGGAGGTGTTTTGCTAGCCTGGATCTTGATCAGAGCAAGCCATTGACCCTTTCTGCTATTATTGCTCATGGAGAGCCCCACTTTCCATGCATTTCAGCTGCAGCTGGCATCTCTCTTGGATGGTTGGACTTAGACGTCTTTTCCAACCTTAATGATTCCATGATTCTATGATCTCTCACAAAGTAACCCAGCACTGTTCCAAGATGATATCTAAAGGTGGCTTTCTAATTACCTAGGGAATATATTTGGCAAAATAATTAGGCATGTACTTAACTTTAAATGTATATTTTAGTCTCATTTGACTTGGCTGGGGATGCTACTTAGTGTCTTACTCAATCAACTTGCCCTCAAACTAGTGATAGGGACACCCTCTGTGCCCCTGGCCATTTATTGCTGTTATTTATTCCCATTAATGCAGGATTTTCTGGCTTTCCTTGGTTACACTGCCCTCTCATATATTGCTCTGAGTAAAAAGAGCTGAGACACCTGTTTGGATCGAAAACCACTTGCTTCTACATATGTTCATGGAAATTTTTGTCTTAGTATCTACTCTTGCCTTTTTTACCCATCTTTTTTTAACAACTCTGCTTTCAAGCAAGCTGTCTGGTAATTACACTGTCTTTGAAAAACATTTCTATTAACCACAACTTGTAAATACCTTGCCTGCTCTAACTGCCTGCAATTTATCATAAAGTCTTGGGAAGCTTTTGCTTTCCTTCTGTGTAGAAGAAAGGGAAATAAAGAAGTAAACTCGGTTTTATTTTAAGTAAGCTACTAAGAATTGGGCTCAGCTTCACATATCCTTTTTTTTTCTTTTTAAATTAATATGACAGCTAAGATTTCCTTTAGCAAGGCAATGTATTTTGCTTCTTGGCTTTATACGATGTTTTTTATATGTTCTCCTGGCAATATACTTTGTACTTATATTTTATTCATTTCTTTGATCTGTATTTCATTTAAGCATGTCAGCTTTAATAAGCACCACCACGGTGCATAGAAGAGCAGACCCCTGTAAAGCAGTGGCAGACCTGATGGACCTCCCTTGGAAACACAGGACCCAGCAAACTCCATTTAGGAGACTCCTAGATCACTCCCTATATCTAGGAGATTTCTCCTAGTACAAAAAGCAGGAAGCAAGTTGATGGAAATTTGTGCTAAAAAAGGGGGAAAACAAGTGTTTTCCATTGCCTGTGGCATTCAGGTGATGAACATGCTATGGTGCTTTGGGCTAGTGAGCAGTGACTTACCAATGACTGCTTTCTTGTCCCTACTACTAAACCCTGCTCACTTGCATTTCACAGAATCACAGAATCACTGAGGTTGGAAGGGATCCATGGAGGTCATCTAGTCCAATCCTTGCTTAATTATGGACACCCAGAGCAGGTTGCTCAGGGTCACATACAGGTGGGTTTGGAGACACCCAAGAGCAGCCCTCAGCCCCTGTCTGGACCGTGTGCCAGTTCCACCACCTGCCCAGAACAGAGGGGCAGCTCCTGGGCTCCAGGTGGTCCCAGGGCCACAGGGCCCAGCACCCAGATGCAGCCTCACCAGAGCTGAGTGGAGGGGGATGGTGTTTACTGACCCCTTCCATTGCACTCCTGCCATGGAGACATGCACACTGACATGGGACATGGTTTAGTGGTCATGGTGGTGATGGGTTGACGATTGGACTTGATAGAGTTCTTTTCCAACCTTAATGATTCTATGATTCTACGACATTTTCAGGCAGAATATCTCAAGAGACACATGAAAATGCAGGAAATAATTTTGTGTCATGGACATTCAAAGCATTCCCTTTAGATATAGCTGTGGTGGGCAGAGAGCTATGGAGGCATTTACCTTCTGAAAGCACTTCAGCATGAGAGGTGTTGAGGATCTGCCTAATGTTATGAGCCAAACAATTTTTAATAGGTACATTATGATCAACTTTTATTTGCGAAATGCAGCTGTTTTATAATAGTAACACTCTTCCTACCCCTGTACAGCTGCAAAAAAGCCAACTGTTCTCCCTGTTGAAGTCTCCATATTTGAGGGGGAATGGTAACTTGTGGTACTTGAAGGCCCTTGAGCTCGCATCTGCTGAGAAAGTAACCTCTGTAAAGTATCTCCAAAAGCGTAATTGCTAATGATGACGCTCAGAACCAGTAGGTACTTTGGTAAATGTTGCTTTATCTTTCCTGAATGTTCATACTTAAGGGAAAGATGCTGTTTCTTTATTTGAATGATCTCCTGATTAAAGCTGCTTGCAATCATTCATAAATTAATGAATAACATTCTTCAGCTGGATGCTACCTTAGACATCTTCCCTCAAACTCTTTCTGTCCTACCCAACAAACAAAGGTGTCATTAAGATAGCCTCATGGAAGGGACTAGGGGAAGTTTAGGGCTTTATCTCTCCTTAGGAAACCTTTCTATTCTAGGTCAATGCCTTTATTTCAGCTTTTTGATATTCTCAGCCATGACTCTTCATCAGTACATCCATGGATTTAGTTGTTCCTGCTGGCAAAGCATGTGGCATTTTTTGCTTCTGACCAGCAAGTTTCAGACTGATGTTTGATATATTGATAGGCCTGAGTCTATCAGGAAAGGTGCTTTACAATGGTTGATTGCATTCCCACAAACAGGTTTTGTTTTCTGTTGAAGCCTCTTTGAGGACCGATGAGCTCAGCACGTGCTTGGCTGCAGACTAAAAGTGGTCACTTCCATGGTATGGGAGCATAAGTATTTGAAAAGCACATTTCAGGTTGCACTGCTTTGGATTTTCTCCCATCCTGGATCCTAAAGTCAGCTGGGGCAGCTTGGATCTCACCAGGCAGGAGATCCAAGGAGGCATAAGTGCAGGAGGTAGGCAGGGACTGAGGAGCAGCTCTACAGCAGATCCTGAACATGGGCTCAGAGAGCTCACTGACAGAGATCAGAGATTCACAGGTGAGTATTTTTCACCTATGGTAGAACTTTGGCAGAGGGACAACAGTAGAAAGCAGCCAATAGCTTTGCACTTCAACATAACTCAGTAACTACCTGCTCCCTTTCCTTTTGTACTAGCATATAAAATCTGTTCTCTCCCTTTGCACTGCAATTATTGTGAGTCTGGTGCGATGTGTGTGATATACAGAGGTCAGGGAGAAATATATCTATTGCACTGATAGCTCACAAATTGGTGGAGAGTAATGCTGTGAGATACCAATTTGTGCTGCCTTGAGTGCACATCTCCATTGCATGGAGTGGGGATCCCAGGGCTGATTGGAGAATCACCCCTCTTGATGTGCCAACACCCTTCCTTTTGTAGACTGGATGAGCATAACTTTTCTTAGAGAGTGTCCAGGGTGAATCCAGGCAATTTACTTGCTCGAAAAGTGTTCCACTAGGAGTCTTTACCTGAGCTGACCCTGAAAATGAAGACAATCAATATAGGTGTTATGAAAGCACAAAGGCATGAAAACTGCAAGATCTTAAAATAGGAATTATTGTAAATCAGTCAGGTGGATTATTCATCCTTATTATTTTCTCCTTTTTTTTTATTGCTTAAACTTTAAGAATTGTCAAGTAGAAAACATAGGCATCAGTGTGATCAATACCTGTTTCATAGATGAGCAGAACGTAGTTGTTATGTAGCATCTTGGGATAAGAAGTTTTTGGAGTTCCCAAATATGCCACATGGATGGACTGGCTTGAGTAGAATCAAACTAGATATACTACTTCAAAGTGAAGTTCTCTTTGATATCCTGGCAGCTGAATTACATATGTGAAGGGGTGAGGGATCATCCTAACCTCACCCTGACCCACTGCAGATTGAGAGAACAAATAAAAAGGTAGAAAAAAAGACTGGTGGGAACATGTATATATTAATAATTCTGGAATATTTTAGCAGAGACAGGTTACGGACAGCAGGAGAAGGCTTGAGAGGGGAAAACTATTGAACGTGGTGTTGGACCCCCTCTAATTCTTTGTGACCTCAGCTACTCAAATGCTCTGTATTGCAAAAGTTTTCAACAGGCATATTGATTATGGGTCAACTGCATAGGATCACTTAATCATAGCTAGTCTTATTTAGTCTAATTCCTCAATGGTTTTTCCCAAAACATTTCAGTGAGAAGGCAAGGCTCACAGCAGGAGGTCCTTTTGTTTTTGAGACCAACAGATGCAGCTGGAGAACACTGTTGAGCTCTCAGACACAGAAGCCCTTCATCAGGTCTGAAATACAAGCAGCAGGCTTGAACGTAAGAGCAGCTGAGAGCAAAATTGCTCTGAGTTATCTTCCTGGTGTTAATTGGTGAGATGATTTGAAAGGAAAGGCATTTTGTACTTGTGGAGCAAGCAGGTGTGTTGGTAGGGCTGGTAAGTGATAAGGTCATTACCCTGCAGGATAGAGAGACAGAGAAGCAGCACATCTAATGTTGTTATTCTCCAGTATATAGACTGGGAAATTGAGGAACTGAGAGGTAAAAAAAAAAAAATTGCCTAAGGTCATCCCACTGGCAGTAACAAAGCTGAGAATAAAACTGAGAGTGGATGGATCCTGGGATTTCTCTGCTTTGCTGTGATGCTTCTAGAATAGGAACATTTTCCTAAATCATGCTATATAGTCATGCTGTACCTTCCTTACAGGGGGCACGACAACACGATGCTTCTACATCTGACCCAAAGAATTGGAGGGCAGCTCCAACCATTCCAACACGTCTACTTGAGATAATAATCAATCCCTCTAAGATCAATGCAGAAGATAAAATGTAGGGACATACCGGTTCCAATGCTATCTCGGTTAGCATTAGCTCAGGTATCTGTGCCTCACTGCATGGCAGAAATGTGCCTTTTCGTCCTTTCAAAACTTTCATCCACATGACATGATTGAAGATGAAATTATCCTTGTTAGCTCAGTGCAGAATGCTTCTACCTTCCTCATCCTCAGTGTACTTCATGTGTATCAGGCACTACTAGACTCATATCTAACCCTGCTTGGAGCAAGATGTTGGACTAAATGCCCTCCTGAGATTCTTTAAAACATAAATTACACTGTGTGATCCAATGGTCTACAGCTGCTGCTTTGAATCAAAAGACTTACAGTTTTGCTGCATGCCCAGCAGGAGAGCAAAGGAGAGGAACTGGGGATGTTCATATTCTACTTTTGCATTTAGTGTTTCCAGGGTAAGAAACGTGTGATTTGTTTCTGGAGTCAATATCAGCAGTCCTGTTGACTGTCATCCAGGACTGGGAGCATCTTCGTGCAGACCCAGTAAACATTATTACTCTGAGATGAGAAGGCAAGGAGCTAATAGAGACAAAAAAAAGGACTTCCTTCTTGTCTTGATTGGGGTGGAGATGTGGTTATGCTCACTTGCTTTGCAGTTTTCCTTTCATACAGCTCTTCACAAGCTTCCATCACAAGTCAGTCCCAATTTAGCTTTAACAGAAAAATCTGCTGCCAGTTGAGGAATTAATTGCACTGGAGACCTTCAACAACCTGTGCATTAATGAACCAGAATTCAGATATTCATGACTTAATGAAAAACACAGTAGAAGGGCTGGCCATGGGCTGCAGGCAATTCTGCACTGAAGGGAGGAAACATTTGCTTCTGGTTAGGGCATTAATACAGGGAGGATAGAGAAGAGAGGCTTGTCACCATCTGTCAGTTCAACCTGGAGCACAGCCAGGAGAGCCAGGCAGTTAATTAGAAATGAGAGCTGCTTCCTTTCACAGTCATATGTGTATGTTTATATATAGGAATGTGTGTGCATTGCCATTAGTGGAAGTATCTTTTTCCTTTCTAATTAGATGAGCCATCCAAAATTTTGTTGGATGATACTAGCTCTGGAGATCTTGCTCAGCCACATCAATCTGCTGTTGCTTTTCATTTCTCTTCCTGAGCTCCAGGACAAACCTAAGGAAACACAGCTCCACAAAAAAGGATGATATACCAATCAGATAGCTTTCACTTTCTGAAAGCCTTGAGGAGAAATGACATTAAGACTGAGAGAGGAAAGCCATCATTTCTGTTCCAGGAGTTATTCTGCTTGCTGATGTCAGCAGTAGAAACACATCTTTGGATGTGTTCAACAAACAGCGGAAGCAAATGTGCCTTGCTAGCCGGTATCTCCTTCTTCCAGATGTCCATATTGTGACCAGTCAGCCACTCCTGGAAGAAAAGGAGCTCTTCTCAGGCCATCAGGATCCAGATGATGAATACAGAAAGGCTGTGAAACTTCAAATAACTGAGTGTCTATCAGGCTGGCACCTGCGCGGGGCGGGTGGGAGCAGCCCCTCAGTAGGAAGGAGAGCTGTGAGGAAAGCCAGGCCCAGCCCATGCCATAATGGGAGCTAGGCCCAGGCTGTTCCTGTAGGGCAGGATTTTGAAGTCTGGAGCCTGCCAGGGGAGACCGAGCAAGCCCTGTGCCTGTGAGAAGGGGAGATGAGGCAGTGTGGGCTGTCCTAGGCCCAGAGGCAGCCATGTTGTGTGGCGGTGCCTTGCCAGGCCTCAAGAGTGGGCTTAAGCCTCTGCTCACCATCTTTGAGCGTTCATTGTGGCGGTGTAAAAAACTGCTGCTTCACCTTTTCTGTCTCCATAAGGAAAAGGGACACCCACAGGGTTCTGTAGCTCATACTTAAAGAGCCTGAGCCATTCTGGGGAGACTTGATAGCAGCCTTTCACTATCTATAAAGAAGCTACAAGAAAGAAGGGGATAGACTCTTTAGCAGGGTCTGTGGCGATAGGACAAAAGGAATAGTTGCAAAATAAAGAAGGGAGATTAAGGTTGGATATAAGGAAATGAATAGTTGCAAAATAAAGAAGGGAGATTAAGGTTGGATATAAGGAGGAAGTTTTTTATAGTAGGGGTAGTGAAACACTGGAATAGGGTGCCCAGAGAGGTGGTGGATGCCCCATCCCTAGACACATTCACGGTCAGACTGGACCAGGCTCTGAGCACCCTGATCTAGCTGTAGATGTCCCTGTTCATTGCAGAGGAGTTGAACCAGATGGCCTTTGAAGGTCCCTTCCAACTCAAATGATTCTGTGATTCTGTGGCTGGCCAGGCTTTCCAGATCTGGGGCAAGCTTTCAGTGAAAAAAATATGCTGTATCCATAAACAGTGGACAGAATCATTTGTGGATTTTGTGTTAAGGGCTTACAGGGTTGCTATTTCAATCTCTCCATCCAGCTTTTGGTGGCAGAATAGAATGTGCTTCTGCTCAGAAATCCCTTCATTTCATGGTCTGGCATCACTAGTTAAAACCAGGGATGAAAGTAAATTTTCTTTCAAAATGTTTTTAGAGATCTTGAGATTTGCCAGAGACTGTCAGCTTGCTTTCTGCTGTCCTGTGTGTCACAACAGGGAGCTTTCTGTAGCACCTATGCCTTCACGTCACCCAGGTCGTTTAGAGTCCAGGTGCTCCTTGCAGCCACAGAGCTGTTTTAATATGCTGATCAAATCCTTCAGTGGCATCCATGCTTCATTCCAGCTTCCTGACATCTCTTGATGACTTTAGTTCCCAAGAAATCTTTGCCAGAGGGGTCATTTCCACTCCAAGCTTTGCTGAACAAGTGGGGAAGATATTTCATCCCATTATATTGGTGTTTGTTTCACCTTTTGCCTCTTGTTTGACATTCAAACGCTGACCTGAAAGGAAACAAAAATGTTAAAAGGATACTTTAGTTGCAATTCATATGAGTAAATAAGTATGCTTCCCCTGAAGGAATCTCAATGCAGGCTTACCAGCGAAATCAGTGAAATTTAGGAAGGTTTTCTTTTCATCCTAATGCAAAAGCCTTCATCTTGTTCAAAGGTTCTCAATGCTGCTGCTGCTTCAGAGGTCTCCACCGATGATAATGTGTGCTTTGACACCAGCAAAGATTGACAAGTCTGAACACCTACTAGCATGTAGAAACAACTGAGATGTGCTGGTGTGTCCCACCAGCATCTGCTGCAGAGGGACATAAGCATCTCCTGGGCCCTGTGCTGAATCAGCCAGTCTTCTGTAGAAGTCTCAGATGTCCTTGGGAATCTTCAGGTTGCACCAGCTGCCAGGAAATGGTCATTTTAGGAAAAAAGATCTTTGGTTCCTTCACACAAACCTAGTTCTGTTTAGTTGTAGGAGCATCTCTGAGAATAGAGAAGGCAGCAGATATCCTCAGATTTTCTCTTGTTCTGCATGAACGGTTTCATCTTTTCCTTCTCACAGTCAGCCAAACACTGGAGAATGTAAATCTTTTCGCTCTTATCCTACACTTGACCACATTCTTATGTCTCTAAGGCTGTGATATTTCTCCCAACTCCTCGCTGTTGCTTTGCTATTTCACTACGTTGTGATGACATCCTTCTTGCACTGAGGATCTTCCAGTGCACCTCTCCCAACAGGTTCCCAGATGAGCCCTTGTCAGGAATACTTTGTTTTTTGCTAAATTGTTCTCTGAAGAAACGTGACATGAAGAAGTGATTCTATGGAGAAGAAGGAATGACTACAGGTAGAACTGGTTTGCAGAGACTGTCTGCAAAGCCAATTTATGAAGTCTACAGGGTCTGTTATTCTACCAAGCAGATGAAGCTGCAGACAGATGTTTAACATTCAAATGAAGCAAGTCTCCATCCCTCTGCTAACAGACACCAGTATGTGTGCCTAGATAAGAGATGAGCTAAGGTTCACAGCTCACTTGTGGAATGACTCATCCCTTTAATTACATCCCTTTAATTACAAATTAGCCTCTTTGACCTTTTCTTCTTACTTTCTCCCGAATGTCATGGCACAGTCTCATCTCTGTGCTATGAAGAGCAGAAGTAAGCATTGTCTTTTGGTGGAAATGCTGCTGAGGTGTGACACAGTCATCTCCCTTAATATCATGAATTATGACCATTTTCTTGAAAAAGTCTTTGTGATTTAGAGAGGGCTGGAAAATGCAAAGCCAAAGTCACCACCTGAACCTGTAGGAGAAAAAATAAACAATAAATACTTATTATCATAAAAATTAAAAATAGAAGAAATATAAATATAAATAAAAATATATAATGAAAATATAAATAGATAAAAATAAAATAAAAATACTTAAATCTGAGCATAAAAAATTCTAAGGATTGAGAAGATTGAAGACCCAGAGTTCGAATTCCAGGAATAGTTCACTGATATGCTGTCTCTCTTTGGAATTCCTTGAATCTCCATTGAAATCAGTGATGCTGCTTCTTGGCAAGAGCAAATGTGGAATACAACCAGGACACCTCCAGAAGAGGATGGGTACAAGGTTTCTAAAACTGGCAATTCCTTGGCAGAAATTAATAGGGGAAATGGAAATTACCTGTGAATTTCCATTACTTTGAAATGTCAAATTCTTCAGGAACAGAACTTCCTAAAAAGGACAAAACATTATTTGAAGCTGCTTGCCTTTATTTATCAGCGAATTTTTGAAATTTTCTTCCCTGCTAGAATGTTTGGAATAACACCAGATTCGCCCACTCTGTGCTGACATTTAACTCATCCCATTATATGTATTACGCCACCACTCCAGCTTTATCTAGGATATAATGTAAGGAACATACACACAGATTTAGAAAAATACAGATTCCTGTATGATTATTTATAACAGTACATATATTTATAATTATCTTCATTGTGAAGAAAGTTAAGAACACAGTAGAACAACAGTGGCTTCTTCAGAAGTATAAAAATGCCATGAAAAGCTCTTCCTCCTCAGTGAAAAATGCAGATCTCCCCAACTGGTCAAAGAAAGTTGCATTCTTTTATAAATAACACAAAAATAAAAACCGCAAAAATGCTGAAAATGTGATTTTTTCTTCCAACGAATTTATTCCATCTTAAAGTCACTTTCTCTTGAAACTTCTTTAGAAAACCAAATGCATCAGATATTTTCAAAGTTCAAGTGGCTCAACTTTATCAAATGTCTGAGAGCATGGCTTAGCATTCCAGGTAGGGTAATGTGTTGTGGTCCCTGTTAATGGAAGGAGAGCCGGTCCCTTCCTCGATGAGCCTACACTTCAACCTGAGAAGCAGGACATGAGGATGGGAAGAGTAATGAAGCTCATGGAGAGACAAAGTGCTGCAATTCTTCCTCAGATGCTCTTTCAGCATCCAAGCTTTGGCGTCTAAGCCCACAGCTGCAATGCAGAAGGGAGGTGAGGCTTGTGGGATGACTTGTTTGAGCAAACAGTTATCCCTGAGCTGGTGGTGGCCATGGGATGGCATTGCCATCACAGGGTGGGAGCTGTGTGGGGCAACATCTGGGAACAGCCAGAGAGTAAGGAGGGGTCGTAAGGAGTGGACAAGATGAAAGATACGTCTATTAGGAAGGAGTTTATTTGGGAGGAAGAGTAAAGGATGTAAAAAGGGGGATGAAGTTGGGGGTGAGAGACCCCAGAATTCCATCTGGGGAGCATGACCAAAGTTGGAGAAGGTTTCAGAGGTTCACATCATATCACCTCCCAGTGTGTGTTGCTCTGTGACGAGAGCTGAGAGAGGGGAACAAATTCCTCTGGGCTTTCTTTCTCTTTTGTGAATCATCTCATTCTGTTCTGCTCTTTACAAATGTCCTCACCATCAGGGTGAAGTGTGGTTGGCTATGCAACAGAAACCATCCCACACTAAGTGTCAACCAGATGGGAAATAACCCAGTGTTTACCAGGAAGTGAGTGGGAAATTCCAGCTTACATAAGGAGCCTTTTGCTATCCTCCAGAGGACTCCTCGTGACCTACTTTCCTCAGGATTTTCACCGGAGCTATTCAAAGTACCTCATGCAAGTCTTTATTGCAGGTTGAAAAGAAAAGAACAGGAACCTTGCTTTCTTCCTTACTGCACATTGCATAAAGCTTTAATAGCAAGTAATAGCTTACATGGGTTTGATTTTATTACACTTAAATGGGTAATTCTCATGTTTCCAACTGTGCCCAAGAGGACTGAATAGAACAGAAGTGACTGTACCGCAGTACAAATGGGTCTTTGAATTCCTCTTAGATTCCCATGCCCTGGTTTGTATTTAATAAGTCATGCACAGTAAATATAACCAAGAGACTTGAGGAGATTCGTTAATACTTGCAAGACACTCAGATGCCACCTTCATGAATGGCATAGGAGAACACTGCATGGGAAAAAATGCCCTGCTTAGGTCTCTGCATCTCCTCTTGCTCATTAGTGAGGAATGTTCCCTACCACTAGAGATCCTCAGACATAGCTAATGAACCAAAGCCATTTCAATTTTTATCCCTGCTCACTCCTGACAGGGCGAGATCAGATTGAATCTGAAAGCCCATGTCCCTAGCCCTGTCTTTGAAGGTGGCTTGTCCTGCTGTAATGCCTATTGGCTGCAGGGTAGAGAGTTCCAACAGCATGCCTTAAGCCTTGCCACAATGGGCAAACCAAACAGCAGGGTTATGTGTATGTTTTTGAGTGGGCAACATGGAAAGGATCAGCTGGTTATTTGTCTAAGAGACATGATTGTGTCAGTTTGGTGGCTGATATAATCTGGGATTTCCATCCTGTAGATGTCCTGGAACTATTTTCCCTCCTTTTTCTGGATGATGCTGAGTATGGAGACCTTTCAGTCGTATATCTTCTATCCTTTCCCTTTCTTGCTGCATCATATTTCAATAGCTTCAGTGAATGGTTGAATTTGGAAGTGAAATCTGGGTCCATCTGAAGTGCTTTCTGATGTTCAGAGGATACTTCTTGCTTTCTGGTTTGTGCTCAGTGCCTCTGGTCCTAACATAGGGCATCAATGAAAAAAGCATGACTATCCTTTTTGCACCTTCCCCTCAGGTATTTATGGGCATTGATGAGATTCCCCTGAGCCTCCTCGAGCTGAATAGTCCCAGCTCTCTCATCCTCTCCTCCCAGCAGAACTGCTCCAGGCATTTCATCATCTTGGTGGCCGTCCATTGGACTCTTTCCAATAAGTCCATGTCTCTTTTGGACTGGAGAGACCAGAACTGGATCCAGTACTCCAGGTGTGGCCTCACCAATGCTGAATAGAGGTGTCTTGCTAATCTTACTGTTCACCTGATTTCCACCCCCTCTTCTTAATCTCAGCTCACTGAATTCTAGCAGGATCTCTTCTATCAGTGGAGAGTTCTTCCAAAATCCAGCTCCATACATCTTCATGGAATTAATGCCTATCCGCATTGTCCCTGAAGGCTGTGAAAAATATCCAGATAGCCTGCCTCAGCTGACCCAATTCATCATCGGTCTTTAGATAAACCTAGGGAGAATTCTCAGAGGAGTGATGCATAGTGGGCAGAATACTGGCCTGAGCTGGGGTGCTGGCTTGATGGGATGGGATTCACGCTTCCCACAGATGATTTGTGTAAGGCCATTGCGATGAAGGTGTTAAAAAATACTTAAGAGCAGACGTTGGAGACATCGCAATCTGTTTGACAGTGCAGAGAAGGGATAATGGTGTCTCTTTTAACACTTGTAAAGGGTTGATATGTCACTGCTGGCAGTTGAATAAATGATTAACTAATATGAAAATTGGCAGGTCTCCTAGAGCCATCTGAAAAACCTCCTCTCAAGGTGTTAGTAATGTGTGATGCGCACTTCAATGTTTGCAACACATTTCACACCAATAATCATCTGCTCGGCCTTCATAAACAGAATTGCTGTTAAACCATGACCTGTTTCATGCTGGCTTTGTCTACAACAGTGAATTAAAAAGTGTCAGGAAATGTTGCTGGATGCTACAGCTGGATTTTTTTTTTTTCCCCCACTGGATTACTTAGCATCCTCCTGGGCCAAATAACACCTTCCTCAACAACTCCTGATCATGAAAGGGGACTCATCCTGGGTCAGGAACCAACCCCAATCACAATTTGGAAGTGGTCATCTTGTTTTGAAGGGCAAGAGAATAATGGTATGGATATGGCTTGTTCCATACCTGGCAATCTCAATGCCAGAGAATGTTTTGTTTTTGAAAAATAGAGATTTTTGTATGCCATTGATTGTCAAGTAACAGCTATAGATGGAAGGAGTTAAGGGTAATAATTAAAGACCTGGATCAGATTTAGAATTGTGGCCAAGATGTCAAATGTCATGCACCTTCGACAGTGACCCCTGCTTAAGCATCACTCTGACATTTTTCATGGGCTATGTAATTTCCCATTCTTTCGTGTTGACCAGGAGGTGCCAGTTGCCCAGAGAGCACCGCTATTGACTATAGGCAACATCTCCTAATCTTATTATTTCTGCTTTTCTCACAGGGATTCCTGAGGCTTTGAGAATTTAGACAGGAAATTATTCCAGATGAAAATCGATGTAGCTCCTAGGGCAAAGGGCAGAGTGTCTTGTTTACTATTATTCATATTTTTGAGCTGCAGGGTAACAAGGACAGACAAGAAACTTTAAAAAAAGAAATGAAAGAAAAAGTCATGAGTCTCATGAAAAAGCCTGTAAACAAAAATCCAGCTCTAACAAATGTCCTCTTCTCTGTTGTCCTTCCACATTTCCTTGTGTCCCATGGAAACATCTTTCCCATATGTCCTGTACAGTGTTGGGTGGTACTTCAGGGAGAAAAAGTTTCTTGTTTAATGTCACCAGTTTGCAAAACAATGAGAGATTTGCACTTACTGAATTAGAAAGCTACTGCTGGGGTTTGCATTTCCCATTTTTCTCCTGGTTAATGGAAATTCAGACACTTCAATCCCTCAAAGACTTCTGAAGTTCTTGCTCCAGTATTTTGTATGTCCCAGCAGCGTGCGTGAGGCCTCCAAACTACGCAGTAAATCAGCACCATCCCTGAAGCACTTACAAGGACTGAAGGAGATGCTGCAATGCTGCAATGTATTTATTGGTCTAATTTAAATCTCACCAGACTGTAGAAAATCAGTCTTACCCTTCACACACCATCAGTTCCCTACCCACCTCCTTACACAACCCTTTGCAGCATCTCCAGGATTACACAAGACAATTGGAGATGTGCTGAAGGTTCAACATAATCCCTCAAGCCTGGAGCACACCTCATCTTAAGTGCTTGGATAGAATTTTATCAGGTGAAACTATTCAGACCCTTAGAACCTGCAGACCATACTTTATGTGCAGAAAACTGGGCCTTCTTGGGTTACAGAATCCAAACCATAGCACTTACAGTGCAACACTGAAAGAAGGGTCTCTCCCTTTATTTCTCAGCTTTCAGAATTATGAGAGTATAAATAAGCAAAGAAAAAGCATCTCATGGTTATCAGTAATAAAAATACAGAAAATGTGTCACTGAGTTTTGACTGTGAGAGCTTCGCTTACCAAAACATAACCCTTACTGTTTTCATATGTTGTCTTGAAATGGATGTGGTTCCTACACACTCTCCTGGTTGCCAATTATCAGTGTTGACCAAAGGTCATGAAAACTTGTATATTTCATCCCAAGCTCTTTTGATACTTTATAAAACATATGAATTGATTTCAACTCAGTGTGCTGGGTAACCCTGGTCTCATTTGGAGCTATTGAATACTATCAGATTACAAATAATGAATTATGCTCCATCCCATAGGGATACATTACACTGATGGATGATGTGATCCCAATATTAAACCAGGCCCTAGAGCTTTTATCTACTTTTACTCAAGCTTTCATTGAATTAGTTCTGTATAAACTTGAGGTTATTAGTGGTTAATTATTTTTATTTCAGTATTGTTTTAATTAAAGAAATAAAAGCCAGGTTGGCACTTCATCTAGTTTGGAAATTGAAGTTTGGATGGTTGTGAAACATGACCTGGTGTTTGCAAGTCTATCTGCAGAGTCATGAGGCTCATTCTGAGCCTGCTTGACGTTCCTGTGGACATCAATGTTTTTCTACCTCACAAATCAGTTGGATGGTGAAATAGTCCATCCACCTCGCAGAGCCTAAACTGGAAGAAGAGGTTAACCGGGGATCAGAAGTGGTCTGGTAACAAAGGCACTTTTCCTGAGATCCAAATTGGGAGCCACTTTTGGTAGAGAACAAGGAATGATGTTCCATTGACTTAGATCTGGGAGACGTGGCACTGGGATGTGGCTGTAGGATCTGTGGCTTTCCTAGAGGCAATGATGAACCAAATGGTATCTTACCACTGTGCTAGTGAATCTCATGCTTCTATGTATCAATTAGTCACCAACAAATTGGTGTAACAACAACAAATTAAGTATCTTAGGTGCGGGAGGCAAATGGAGGTGGGGAACCTCTTTTCGGTGGTCAGTGAGGACAGGACAAGGGGCAATGGCCTTAAGCTGGAGCACAGGAAGTTCCGCACCAACATGCGGAAGAACTTCTTCACGGTGCGGGTGACGGAGCACTGGAACAGGCTGCCCAGGGAGGTTGTGGAGTCTCCTTCCCTGGAGATATTCAAGACCCACCTGGACGCCTACCTGTGCAACCTGCTGTAGGGAACCTGCTCTGGCAGGGGGGTTGGACTCGATGACCTCTTGAGGTCCCTTCCAACCCCTACAATTCTGTTATTCTGGATTCTGTGAAATTGTCTCTTTGAGAGACAGTTTCTTCTGCTGAGTGCTGGTTCTCTACTCACATTTGTTTGTTTGTTCACTCAAAATCTGTTGAGATTGCAGAGCTTGATTTGAGCACAAGCACAGACCAAGAGAGCGTGAAGAAAATATTGAGGGACTGGAAAGCAGGACAGCTTTGAGGAAACTCTTCCTTGGTGAAACAGGCAGTCATTAAGTCCACAAAAAACATTTTGGCCTAAAGAATAATACACTGCTTTCCATGGAAAAGGTGTTGGAAGATAGTGATGGGCTCTACCAAAAGACAGTCAATCTACAGATACAATTATTCACATGCACTCTGTATGTCTGCTCAGTCTCCTGAAGCCCATAGGAGCCAGCAAGGAAATTCTGCTGCTTTCTGGGAGCAAACAAGGCCCTCTGTGCCACATCTGCTGTGTCTGCCAAATTTTCCATGCTAATCTCAGCACTGAAGTGGCTGATGAGGAACAGTAATAGCCTTGATACAGTTTCTTAATGCCATAAACACATTTGCTGGGTTCTTATTGGCTTTGTGAAGGAAACAAAAGGCTGGCTGAATTTTTCTTTCTGCCTCCTCATGAAGTTGGGTGTCTTTGGGTTGCCACAGCAATGAATTTGTTACGAGTTTCTCTAACAATATTGGGTAAATATTTTAAGGGAGTTGCGTTTAATCACTGTTTCCTATTTAGAAGAAATCCTCTGCAGCTGCCCTCATGGACAATAAGTGCTTGGTGAGCCATGCTGTGGGTTGAACTCCCCTCTCTTTAAGAAACAAACCTGTCTCTCAAGAAGAAAAGTGCTTCACACTGCAAGGCTTCTGCTTGTTGATGCTGGTGTGCTCTGCATAGGGATGTGTGAGCATTCACTGTAGTGAAGACAGCAACGAATAGGCTTTGTAACCTGCTGGGTGGCACACACAGCTGCAAAATATGGTTCCCATCTATGCTTGCTATAAATATATCATGCAAAAAAGAACAACTTAATTGTTAAAATAAGGAAAAGCTTTGCTCCGTCATGGGATAGGCACTCTACCAACATTTAAAAGACCTGAGCAAAGATTGAGACTCTGCTTTAATTCTGAACCTGAAGTTTGAAGCAAAAGACTTTAATGGAGAAACTTAGCAAGCACACTTTGTGTTTCCTTTCCTGTTTTCTTTTTTTTTATTGACTCTTTCAAGCGAGCACTTCACAGAAATTTGTTTTGCTTTGTATCAAACAAAACTGCACGATTTAAAATACACATAATTTAAAAAAGAAAATAAACACCTCTAACTTTGATTTTATCTGAGCTATTGGAGACAGAGAGAGCAAAGTGTCCTTCCCAGAGTTTCAGACAGGCTTTTAACATCACTTCACTGAAAACAGAAAGAGTTTAAATGCAAATTTTTCACCCCAGGGATGACTGCCTTCCCTTCTGCACAAGGCTGGCATAGAGCATCTGGGGATCACAATACACGATAATGAGTAATACACAGTACTTATTTCTGAAAAAACACAAATCCTTCCAGTTCCAAGGCCCCGGTGCATCATACCTGCAAGTGTGAATGAATTCCTCTGAGATTTGTCAGCTGGAAGTGGCTCTGACTAATCCTCCTACAGCACAGTCACCGTTTGCGTAAGGGAGCTGTGGGCACTTCTCCCCTCCCTGCTGATATCCTCATTTTGGGGACAACCTCTTCATGAGGTTTTACACCCCCAGCCATTGGAGGCCAGTTCCCTTTAGGCTCCAACAGGTGCTGGACAAGTATTGTGGGTAGATGCCAATTTCTCCTCAATTCACCATAAGTACATTCCTTTTACTTCCTCTGGCCTTGCAAGGCACTCTCAGGAATGGCAACAAAAGATCTCTTGGGGTGATGGAAGCGATATCCATAAGGGGGAAAAGGACCAACAGCTGCCACCTGTATAGGTATTAAACCCCAGGTAGTCTCCAAAACAAAAAATAAGAAGACACACCCCACTCAGTTCATCTCGCTGCCTGATTTTGAGGCAGAAGGAATGTGCTTCCTGACATTTCTAATTATCACACAGCGGGGGTGTGGGGCTCCTGTTGAATGTGACGTGGAAGGATGCCTGTGAGAAAGATGAACAAGAAGGATTTTGGGGACTTCTTCTGTCTTTCTTGGCTTCTTATGTAAAACAGCTTGGCGTCATCATAGCCTCTCTGTCTGTACATAGCAGATGCAGTTTATGTGTATATATAGTCCATATGTATATATATATATATGAACACTGTATATCTGTATACGCCTCTTGAAGAAAGGAAAAAGGAAATAGCATTGAGTGTAAGTGCAGGACACTTAGATCCAATGATCAGTGAGTGCACTGAATTTCTGAGTTGTCTGCAGTGTAATTTCACTTCATTTTGCCTTTCTTTCAGTTCCTTTCTGTGCCATAAGGTGAGATATTCAAATTTCAAAGGGTATCCCAACAATTAGCCTTATAAATGACTATGAGACCTATGGATATCAGGGTTCAAGGAGAACATATAAACAGCAAGTGTTATCCCTCACTTATCTGGGGATATGGGATGGTATAAATGGGCAATAAAAAGATGACATTAATGCAAAGGAAATAAAAGATAGGTTTGTGTACATCTAATGTTCAGGAAGGGGAAGAAATCAATGTCTTCTCTTTTGGAGAATGTGCATGCAAGTTTTGCTAAAGGCAGAGCAGGGATGTGAAAGGCACTTGGAGGTGGTTCCTCTTTAAAGAGGAGTGTGGGATGTTCCTTATCATGGCATAGGTTACAACAGGCAAGATGTCAGGGGATGAGGGCAAAAGGCAAAACAGAAGAGTTGTGGGGAGCTGAGGATAGACCAAGCGTGAACAAATCTGCAGTACATATCTGCTGGAAGTTTAACCAAGGGCTTAGGGAAGGGAATGGACATAGTGTGTTACAACATAATGTTTTAGCAGTCTTGTACAAGAGACCTTTTGGAAGATTGCTACGCTCACTTCATGGGACACATCATCCAAGAGAGCAACAATACAAGAAGTATTGGAAAGAGGATCCATGGAACTACAGGCCTGTCAGCCTGACCTCAGTATTGGGGACGGTTATGAAACAGAACATCTTGAGTGCGATTGCACAGTGACAACCAGATATGTTACCAGGTGTGTTACCAGGGGATCAGATCTAGCTGACAACCAGGGGATCAGGTCTAGTCAATGTGGGTTCATGAAAAGCAGGTCCTGCTTGACCAACCTCATCACCTTCTATGCCAGAGTGACAAGCCTGGTGGATGAGGGAAAGGCTGCTGATGTAGTCTACCTGGACTTTAGTAAAGCCTTTGGCTCTGTCTCCCACAGCATTGTCCTGGGAAAGCTGGCAGCTCATGGCATGGACATATTCGCTCTTTGCTGGGTAAAAAACTTGGAGGGCCAGGCCCAGAGAGTGGTGGTGAATGGAGTTAAACCCAGCTGGAGCCCAGTCACAAGTGTTATTTCCCAGGGGTCTGTACTGGGGCCCATCCTGTTTAATATCTTTATTGATGATCTGGATGAGGAGATTGTATGTACCCTCAGTAGGTTTGCAGATGACACCAAATTGGGATGAAAGGTTGATTTGCTCAAGTGTAGGAAGGCCCTTCAGAGGGATCTGGACAGGCTGCATCTCTGGGCTGAGGCCAATGGGGTGAAGTTCAACAGGCCCAAGCGCTGAGTTCTGCACTTTGGTCACAACAACTCCATGAATTGCTACAGCCCTGGGGCAGTGTGGCTGGAAAGTTGTGCAGAGAAAAAGGATCTGGGGGTGTTAGCTGACAGACAGATGAAAATGAGCTGGTGGTGTGCCATGTGGCCGAGAAGGCCAACAGCATCCTGGCCTGCATCAGAAATAGTGCGGCCAGCAGGAGCAGGGAGGTGATCGTGCCCTGTACTCAGCTCTGGTGAGGCCTCACCTTGAGTACTGTGTTCAGTTTTGGGCCCCTCACTGCAAGAAAGACAAATAGCTCTCTGAATCAGTTCTGCCAGATCATGGTGTCAGGAACAACTGTACAAGAAAGCTGGGCTAAAATCTAGCGAAATAAGTGAGAACATATTTCTTTTTCAGTGACTACCAGGGCTATGGGTCCAGACCACTGTAAATATGCAAGTTATGCAACTACATATATTATATGGGTAGGGCATTCCAGCTCACATTGCTTCACTGTCCCACTGATTCATTTGTATCCTTAAAATGGAATGCTGAGAAGTAGAAAAGAATGTAAACAAGAAATAACAAAGTTGCCATAAAAGGAACCTCCAGCCCATTAAAATGTGAAATCCTATTCTGTTTTTATGCATATAAATAAGTAAACAAGAATTGCGTTTCATCTTTGGAATTTTCTTTCCTCTTAGAACTTTATTCTGTGTTCAGCGTTAATTACTGAGCCTCTGTGCCTGGCAAGGAAATTCGCATACATTTTCCATGGAATAGTAGAAATGCATTTCAGAAAGACCCTGCTTTGTAGCTGCCCCCTTTTCAATTCGTTCTTAATCCTGCTGTAAGATTCTATTAAACTTCAGATAATATCTTCTTGCAGTCTGTTTCTCTTCTACTCCCCATTGGCTGTGAAGGAAGAGCAAAAGAAATGATCACAACCTTTTTGCTAGTCACGAGAAAAGTTATTTTATAAATTCAACCCAAACTGATGAATTTGATGCACAGGGGAAATTATTTCTCCTTTGAATATTGTAACAGTCATTCCTTTTTTATTTCTGTCTGATCTCTCAGTTGTAAAAGTTGAGGTCCACTCTTTCAGCTGAACCTTATGAGGGATAAAATAAGATGCAAAGACAGCTCAGGTGCTAAGGTATTCAAGCTACAGAGTTATTCAGGCAGAAAAATACTTGAGCAATACAGCCTGGCTCAATTGATTAAAAAGTCCAAGTTAGTAGCATTGCACACACACAAAGACTATCAGAAAATCAATGCTGTATTTATTGACTTTTTCTTCTGTTATTACTGTTTGCTAATTCCATCGCAATTTTTCTGTCTTCCTTTATCATTTTTGCTCCTTCTCACAGCTCTCCCTGAGGGTTTACTCTTTTATTGCTTCTTTCTGGCTGTCTGGACATCACATCTCCTCAGTGCCTGGCCTCTGGAAGCAGAAGGTCAGAGGAGAAACACTCAGACACTGCTGGGGCTTCTTGACAGCAAACGACATTTTGAGATTAAGCTCTGTGCGAATTATCAAATCCAATTCCTTAATCTCAGTTTTGCTTTCTAAAAGCATTTCAGTTACCTTAAATGTATAATTGCATAATTCCTTTTTTTTTTGGTGTGTCTCATAATGGTGATTCATAATTCAGGCAGCATTTACAGTTTCAAGAATGAAGCACGTACGTTTGATTACCTTCCTCTAACACAAGTGCTCAGGAATAGATATGTTAAAAAAAAAAGTCCAACTAAATCATCAGTCCAATTTCTGTGCTTTTTCTCAGAGGACAAGATAAGGGAGAAAAGCACCACGAGAAACATTTTCTGTGTTTTTAATGCAGAGGAGTATGTTCAGAACACTAAATACTATGGTACTTGGCGTGTTATATTATCTACATACACACAGGTAGAACTCAGATAACCTGAAGCAATGCGTTCTCCTGGAATATTGATGAGGCAGGTGTTATTATTCCCACTTTCCTGCAGGAGAAAATATTAGAAAGCTACATATGGAAGCTGTAATAACCACAGAACTCGAATCATTTTGCCTGAGCAATAGCATATTGATTTTAGCTTTCAGTCCTTTCCAACCAGTGACTAATCCTGCTTTTACTGTGAGCAAAGTTATAACCATTGCTGGACAAATCATTGGCAGATAATTCTGTTCCTTAAACTGCAATATTAAAAACGTGATTACTAAATAATGCCATTTATTTTGAAAACTGCCTACCTGCTACATTCCTTTAGTGATCTGTCATATGAGCCTCTGAGCATAAACAGTGCTAATCCTGAGGTTCAATTGCAGATAATCCCTTAAGGAGATTTCTGCATTGTGCTATTTAATTAACAGTGATGTCTAATATAATATTATTGTCCTTGCTGTATTTCGTTGAGAATTAACAGCCTCTAAGACAAGGACAAGCCTGCATGGACAGTCAATGGTAGGAAGAAGTTTGAATTCTCAAAGCTTTTCAAAACAGATATATTTGGGTGATAGTAGCTCTGGACTCTTGTCCAGTCTCTTTTTACCATTCTGCACATCTCAGATTCAGCAGCCGCACAACCTCCTTGAAAACCCATCAGCCCCAAAGGTTAAATGGCTTGTTTTCAAGAGCCAAGAAATAAAAAGGAAAAAGGAAAGTATGTTGCTAGAAATTCACCGCCATAAGGAACCAAGCAATTAAGAGAACACAAGTGACAGGAAGAACAGACGTATGGCGCAGGGTGCAAAATTAACAAAGGTTAGAGAGCTTTCTAAGCCTCGAGATGAGTTTCCTGAGCTCTGGAAGCATCAGTATGACCTTTCAGTCTGTGCTGTGCCTACCTTGTTCCAGTCCACAGCTCTGATGCTTGCAGAAAGGCAGCAGCAGACTCAAGCACTTTTAACACCAGTGATTGCCACTGGATAATCACGATTAGGCCTGTAACTAGCGGTGTTCCCCAGGGGTCGGTGCTGGGTCCAGTCTTGTTCAATGTCTTCATCAACGACCTTGATGAGGGGATAGTGTCCACCCTCAGCAAGTTTGCTGATGACACGAAGCTGGGGGGTGTGGCTGACACGCCAGAAGGCTGTGCTGCCATTCAGCAAGACCTGGACAGGCTGGAGAGATGGGCAGAGAGGAACCTGATGAGGTTTAACAAAAGCAAGTGTAGAGTCTTGCACCTGGGGAGGAATAACCGCATGTACCAGTACAGGCTGGGGGACGACCTGCTGGAGAGGAGCTCTACAGAGAGGGACCTGGGGGTCCTGGTAGATGACAGGTTGGCCATGAGCCAGCAGTGTTCCCTGGTGGCTAAGAAGGCCAATGGGATCCTAGGGTGCATTAAAAAGAGTATTGCCAGCAGGTCGAGGGAGGTGATCCTCCCCCTCTACTCTGCCCTGGTCAGGCCTCAGCTGGAGTACTGTATCCAGTTCTGGGCTCCCCTGTATAAGAAAGACAGGGACCTCCTGGAAAGAGTCCAGCGGAGGGCCACAAAGATGATAAAGGGCCTGGAGCATCTCCCCTATGAGGAGAGGCTCAGTAAGCTGGGTCTGTTCAGCCTGGAGAAAAGAAGGCTGAGAGGGGACCTGATCCATGTTTATAAGTATCTTAGTTGCGGGAGGCAAATGGAGGTGGGGAACCTCTTTTCGGTGGTCAGTGGGGACAGGACAAGGGGCAATGGCCTTAAGCTGGAGCACAGGAAGTTCCGCACCAACATGCGGAAGAACTTCTTCACGGTGCGGGTGACGGAGCACTGGAACAGGCTGCCCAGGGAGGTTGTGGAGTCTCCTTCCCTGGAGATATTCAAGACCCGCCTGGACGCCTACCTGTGCAACCTGCTGTAGGGAACCTGCTCTGGCAGGGGGGTTGGACTCGATGATCTCTTGAGGTCCCTTCCAACCCCTGCAATTCTGTGATTCTGTGTGATACTGTGATTTGCTGTATCATTGAGGGAAGGGTAAGTCAAGACTTAATGCCCACTGAGATCTGTGACAATGTGGATGAGTGAGTGGAAGAAAGGCATCAGGCACTTTCTGTAGATCTATACCCTCTGTGTAGGTGAGATGAATCCTGTCCTAAATGTCTAAGTGCTGCTGTCCATAGTGAATCCCTCATCCTGACTAGGGCATTCAGTATTACCATACTTCAAATAATACTCACTTGATGTTTGGGGACACCCATAGATAACGACTGGTAATGCCAGGCAACACCAAAACACTAGCATGTTATAGAATCATTAAGGTTGGAAAAGACCTCTAAGGTCATCAAGTCCAACCATCAACCTATCTCAGCTGAGCTCACTAAACCATGTCCCCAAGTGCCACATCTCCACTTTTCTTGAGCACCTCCAGGGATGGTGACTCTACCACCTCCCTGGGCAGCCTGTGCCAGTGCATTACCACTTTTGGAGAATAAATTTTTCCTAATATCCAACCCGAACCTCCACTAACCCCACTTAAGTTCCACCTCCAGTGCAACTTAAGGCCATTATCTCGCCCAGAGGAACCATCTTCAGGAATATGAGAAAGATCACCAGGGGCTTTTTATACCTGTTTTAGCAAATTAAGCCTTGCCAGACAATATTCTTGAGTGCTGAAGTGATGTTTTTGACACAGCTAAATTTAGGAATGCCATTTGGCATGGTTTTCGTCTGTATTAGTGCTCTCTCCAATAAATCTTATACATGGCTAAGGAGTTAAAATGATCCGTGGAGCATCTCAGCAAGGAGCATGGATGACAGCC
The DNA here is from genome assembly GCA_013396635.1 of Penelope pileata. NCBI lineage: Eukaryota > Metazoa > Chordata > Aves > Galliformes > Cracidae > Penelope > Penelope pileata. Next base: position 704,674 of record WBMW01005177.1, read on the forward strand.
TCCCTCGAAGGATTAGAGATATTGTTAGGTCTTAGAGATAGACCTAACAATATCTCTAATTGTTAGGTGATATGATAAGGTCTGCCCATGTCAACTGGATATTTTAGTCTGTTAACATAGGCATACAGTTGGATTTTGCAGAACCAATTCCTCATTCCCCATATAAACTTTTCGCAGGCAAGGCAGATATTGATATAGCAAAGGTCTGACTTCTCTTTTTCTTCCCCAAATCCTTGGCGAGACAAGCTGGATTCTGTCTGCTGATGTCTATTTGGAGAAGTGTTTCTGATACGAGGCAGTCCAAGAACTTGCATCATTAGTCTTCCAGCACGCATGCCCCTAATATATTAACCCCATTAGAGAGCTACACTTAGCTCAACTCCTGGCTTGTTAAGCACTGTGACTGAGTCATAATTCATAGAAACAAGATCGTATAAATTAACACTTGTCATCAGCTGAGTGCCTTTTCTGAAGGTCTACAGATCTTCTTGCTGTAGGATCAGAAGTGCAGGAATAGTTGGACTACATCTAGCCAATTCCTATCCAGCAGTGGTTTTGGGCCTATTGCTGTAGCTAGCTCTGTCTTCTGCCGTATTTCAGGTTCATGATTTTCTAATGTCAGTTTAAAATATTAACTGCCTTCAACACTGACTTCCTTAGCTGTTACGAGTAGTTACTTCATGCCTACTGGACAATATTGTTATTCTGATTTTAAAATCAAAGTCACAAGAAGTTCTTACAAATATTAAAAAGTCAAAATGGAAATAGATGGAAATAAAGGATTTTATGAACGGAGGCCTTTATAGCCCCAAGCTATTGTTTTTATACGTTACAGAAAGAAACTCAGAAGCTTTTGATATTTATTTTCTTACTGTTTAAGAGGCGTAGAGAAGGAAGGCATTCTCAGCTTTGTCCACACGTGGAGGAGGAGAAAGAAAAAGGGACTGTTCAGAATTTTTGATGTTGGGAAGGGCTCAGGTGCAAGTGTTTCAAACTTTGCCAAAGCAGAGGGCTGATGTGGAGAATGAGCAAGGACACAAAGCACTCCAGAGATGTTCAAGGCAGAAGAGGTCTGCTTGTATACTGACAGAGAACAACTGCACATATTGTGCTTTTACTGCAATCTCTTTAAATTCTAGGATGTAAAAACGTTTTATTTTATACTTCAAGAGACTTGGCTCTCCATACAGCTTCCTCAGCATATTCTGGTTCAGGAGAGTTGTTTTTCTGAGCTGGTAGATGCTCATGGTCCCTCTGCCTCCCCACAGCCTTTTCCTCTGATGTTTGTTTGTTTATCTGCTTACCTGAAATTTATCTTCCCTAGAAGAATCACTTCGGAGATTTTGTTAATCGCCACCAGAGAACACAACAGGCAGGATTTCATCCAGTAACAGCCTTGACTGAAAGAAGTCTTTCTTGCATATATTCTCAGAAATATCTCACTTTTTTGAGAACCAGTGTTGCATAATTTCTAACAAAGCAAAACTAATGGTGTAAAATTTCTCAGTTGGTCCACAGAGGGCAAATAAACCTCTATCAAAGCCATAACTTTTGGTGAAGTCCCCAGGGAAGGATTTTGGCTACACATTCCCCCTGTCCTCCTGTGAAACTGTAAAAACTGTCCATTTATCTCTGGTATGTACAGAGCAACTGACCTACATAAAGATGGATAAGGCCTTTAACCATCTGATTTGCCTTTTAAGACAGCCCTACTTTGAGGAGACTGGACCAGAGGTCCCCTTCTACTCAACCCATTCCTACATGCATTGGATGGACCAGAAATGCCGTCAGTTTCCATTGAGTTGAGATCTAGATCCAAACAATGTTTGGGCTTTGAATCCAATTCCAACTTCCAATACTTTCTTTAACTGTGTTCCTCCCCTCCGTGGTTCATCTTCATGAGTGCTGGGAACCATTTCCCAGTTCACAGCAGAGGATGGTTCAACTTTTCTGGACATGCTGTATCCCCCACCCCCCTGCTGCAAGATTGACTTTTCCCACTGTTCCCAACTAAAGGACAGCTGGGCAGAGCTGCAGTGGGATTTCAATAGGTTTGTTTTCCTACCACAGCACTTTAGGAGACAAAACTCATCAGAAGACAAACTCTGAGTTTTGTCCATTTCAAAGGGAGCTGGCTGCACTTGGGGTGATATGTCCACCAGTAATTTCTTCCTTTATGTTTTTCCTTCCGTTTCTATCGATGGGGAATGTTAAATTTCCTTTTTTTTTTGATATTTTTTAATGACTCATCCTCTGTAGGTGTGAAAAGGAGCATTATGCGCTGCTGGGAGATATAATTTGTGACTCATGTAACCGTGGGCTCTATGCTTTTGGAGCGATAATTAAAAGGAGGGGGTTGGAGCTGCCCAGGGGCTAGGTAACTATGAGGTTGGAATAAAGAGCTTTATCCTTTCGTTCAGCAACTGACTGATAGCATGAAACAAGGCTGAATATGTAAGGAGGCTGGCTGAATCAAAGGTAAGCTTTGAACTTTTAAGCATTGCTTGCTTCTCACCAAGTTTGCTGCATCCTACCAGAAAGCCCAATTACACACATGCTAATTAAGTAGAGTCCAGAAATCAGTAGAACTACAGGAAAAGGGTCTGAAGTGGGAGAAGGGGGCCAGGTTTCCAGCCATTCTCCAGACCTGAAAACAAGCCCAAGGCTGATTTGAACACAGACCTCTCATTCTCAGGGAAAAAAAAACAAAAAAACCCACAAAACCAGCAACAAAAAAAAAAGCTAGTGGAGGAAAGAATACTAATTGGTTTTCTCAAGGAACAGAGTGCTTGAGGTCTGTCCTGAAACAGAATCCCTGAACATAATTTGATCAGCTTAGCAATACAGGGAATCTTTTTTCTGAGCAATTCCTTTTTCTTGTTAAAATAAAGATCTAGTGAAATCATAGTAAATATTCAGAGGCTGAGATAACAATCACACAGATAGTGCAGAAATATCTCCAAGCCTCATTGGCACCTGTTCATTATGTTTTCCATGGAAGAAAGGCAGAAATAAAGGGATTTTTTCCATGGAAGAAAGGCAGAAATAAAGGGATACATCCCAGTCTTTTGCACCTGAGTTCAATGTTGCCCTTTGCATCATCCCTCTCTTTGCCAAGCCTGCTTTTCAGTAATGTGTGCTGAGGATTTGCACTAATTACTCAATTATAATGAAGCTACTTTTAGTAAGGGAAGCATCACCCAGTTGTTTGGATTCTTACTTGGGATCTGAGAAATCTGTTACTTCTTTCTTCCTCTGGAAACTGATGTCCTATGTAATCTCAAGCATTACTAAATGTGAGAATCACCTAATATGAGGATTAGCTGGGATTATGTCTGCAGCTAGGAAGTCAGCCCATCTGTTTCTCTAGGCTTTCTTTACAGACAGAGTAGATCATGGAAAATGCTAGGCACTCCTAGGACATAATTCTTCTGGTATAAAACATAGACTCATTAAGCATAACACAGTATTAACCGTTCCAGGGCCAGTGAAAATGAAACCAACTAATCATACTAGCATAAGGCAATCACATTTTTCTTTGCAGTTTGTTGGTATGATGATATGGGCATGTTTCTGTATTGCTTCAGGTCCAAAATCTTGAGTGAATGCAGTAGATGCACTCAACCTCAGACTCATTTCTTCACCTGTAATAAAAGGCAATTGCAATGAAAATAAAGACATACCACCACAAAGCACTGTCATACGTCAGAGCTCTATGTGAGAGGACATAACGCCCGCTGGGCAGCTGTAGACATGGTAGACATGGATGCTATGTGGAAGTCGCTGATATATGTTAAGATTTGGTGTACATTGTTGAAAACTCTAAGCTAGGGATAAAAATCTTCCCTTCTTTAGAACATTCTGGAGAGTGAAAAGGGCCTAAAGAAAGGACCTAAACAGAATCAGACATTTTTTGGTCCAGTTTCAACCTTCCATTTCTTATTACAGACCATTGCATTGTCTGAACATTGTTCCCCTCATCTCTGAGCAGCTTGGCAATGACGACTCAAGTAGAAAACCATCAGCTCAGAAGCACAAACATTTCCCACCTGGATGTTAAATATTGCCTTACCAGAAGAGTGTCTTTGCTGCCTCTAAAGTAGACTTCCATTTCAAACCAGAACAGCTTTGATCTCCCCCTGCCACGTATACCAGCGAGGAACTCTCAACATACAGCATAGTTTTATAGAACCATGGAATATCTCAAGTTGGAAGGGACTCATAAGGATCATTGAGTCCAACTCGTGTTTGATAACTTTCAAAAAAGTCTTCTATGGAGTTTTGGGTTTTTCTAGTGTTCAAGGGTTGTAGTCTCTACTGGAATCAACATTCATTGATCTCCTTTGCCTGCAGTCTTGAGGGGGATTATTCTTGATAATGCATGCTCTCTTCTAGTTCTTGGTTCATATAGAGTAAGGCAGAGCTCTTCTCTTGCCTCGTAAGGGGCAAACAGTAAGTCAATCTATGAAACAGAAGAAGCAAAACAAATGAGTCAAATGAGATGTTTCCTTTAATCTAATGTGACATCTCCTAGCTCTCCAGTGATTCTATACAAAAAATAGCATAAATACAATGACTTTCAGCCCAAGTAGGTGCACACTCCATCAGTAAGTGTATCCCAAAGGAGAACAAACACTTCTCTGATTAGAGCACTCAACAATTGCTTCAGCACAGAAAAACATTTCAAGCTCATTTTATTATTGTGGCATACTGAAAAATGCATTAAAGCTTCAAATTAATGCTTGGCTTAGGCTTTAAATGCAGCTTGAAATACTCAGCTCAGATACCATGTTGACAAATGTTTTTTGAAAAACTTAGAAAGAGATGAGATGGGTGGGTTGAATCTTCCAATGTTGCTTCAGTGTGGCTCCTCATCACCTTCTCTGTAAGAAACTCAAAAGGAGAGAATGGATTTTTGTTCTGCTTAATAGAGGGTAGTCCAGTAAAACTTTCTGATGCTGTTAAGGTTATTGGATGGCCACTAAGGATATGAATGGTATATGTTAGTACGCCCACATCAAAGTGTATAGTCCTTCTCATCTATGAAATGCCCAAAGGCATGTGAGTGAGCACATGTACACATACTATTTAACTTACAATTTATATTCTAGCAGTTCATCCAGCTACAAAACTCTTCTGAAAATTCAGTGTTGGTAAAAAGGAGCTGCACACTGGGAAAGCCTTAGTCATTTTTTCTCTATTATTTGAACAGAGATATAGGGAGGGCATCCAAGAGTAGTCATTCAATATGGATTAAAAGATGTGGTTGCCTGGAATGTGGGCTTCTGTCCCTGAGCAAATCATCCCATCTGGAGTTTCTGCTCCCTTTGTAGTCAATGGCGTTTAGGGCAGGAAAATACAGTAAAATCTATAAATGACTTTTCACTGAAGGCAAGAGAGGACTTAGGCACAACACTATGGAGCAAAAGTGCACAGTGGGAAATCTGAGGAATTAGGTTTTAGCCAATTTCAGGAAGGTGAGGGCACTGGGACTGGGAGACCCAGGCTGTGATAGGAAATTCATAGAATCATAGTTAATTAATTAAACTCGCTTAAGGAGCACTCACTGGGACACATGCTATCTGACACATAGTGAAATTATTTCCCATTGCTTTGCTCCTCTAGATTCCAAAATAAGACCTTATTAATTCAACTTGCTAAGAATGATCTTTAACCTGTACTAGCTCCTGGCCCATGATTCAGAAGTGCACAGGACAGTATGCTTTTGATGTATATTTTGATATAGCATGCTTTTCCATGCTGTTCCAACAGCTTAACAGCATGAAAGCCAATGCCTTGGAGTATTTATTTTACTAACGAGAACATATATCCAGGGCTTAACTTTTTTACTTTTTTTATTTGTTGGATGATGAGATTTGAGCCCACATCAGCCACCCAGCAAAGGGAGATCTGTACTCTTCTGAGCTGCAAGGTAAGGAGCAGTGGGTAGGAGCTGTGTTCACTTTGTGTGCTCCTCACAGCTCTCCCCTCTGCTGGATCCAGAGGCAGTGTGCATGCATGTGGCAAACGAAAATATCTCTGACTTTAAAAATCAGTTCAGTGAGAAATGAGGCTGAACATCTGCTGCAGAAAAGCCAACAGAAACCAAAACATTTGCTTCTGCCTTTGTATCAAAGACTCAGCTTTAATGCAACAGCGAAAAGTCCGTTCTCCTACACTGACTACAATTATATTTTCATTTGTCCTGACTTGGATGTGACCTGCTCCTGCTTAATGTGAAGTTAGTATGGTGAAAAATCGATAAAGCCATATGACAGAAGCTTTTGCTTTCTTTTCCTTTTTTTTCTATTTTTTTCCCAGGGAATTCATTAACTCCTAACACTGCTACCTTCAACCTGAAAATACCTCTAATCCACCATCCCTCCTGATAGCCCTTCTCATAGTAACTGTGTCCTGTTTGCTCTGTGGCACTTTGATCAGCAGCTGTTTGGGAGGGGTCCTTTAATTCTTGAATTCTTTTCATTTCAAGCTATTTTTAATAGTAATTCTTGGCGTGCAATGTCTCTAAGTCCAACACCTGCTGTCTAACCCCATACTTTAGAGGAAGGTGGAAGGAGCCCATCTTAGGGATAAAACATCCTGAGATGAAGTTTCTCTGTGTATCTGTATTTATGTCACCATGGATAGATATTTATCAAGCCTGTCTGCTATATTTTTGGCTGTTATAGTGAACTCATTTAACGTTCAGAGGTCATTTTATTTAAGTTCCTGACGCTGAGCAAAGCTGCTGCAGTGATTTGCCCAGAAATTTTTTGTCACATCCATTAATAGAGGGAGGGACTAGCATCCCTTTAGAAGCCATGGGGAAAAGCTGTCTAGGAGGAAAACCAGTAGATTTAAATTAAGAAGAGGCATAGATGTTTTGGAAGAGGAGGGCAGAATTTGCTGAGAAATTATCACTAAGCTCTTAGTTACCAAATTATTTATCTGTGCCTCATTTTCCCTGTCTATAAAAGAGGATAAAATTTGCAAGCTCTTTAAAGTTTTGAGACATGAGGATGAATAATCTCATTAAAAATCTAGACAACACACTAGTTACTGTTACCACAAAATAAAGATGAACATTGTACACTGGCAATAAGCAGAACTTAAAATGGAAGTGTCAGAATTCTGAGATTTTCCAAAATAGAGTCTTTAGAAACTCATTATTGTAGAATCCTATTTTAATATCTATTTCTGGTTTAATTTGTAATAAAACCTCCCTTTAAAATGTTGACATCTTCTATAAAACAGATTTTTTGATGTTTCAGCTGAGCCTAATAATAACACTTGCATTACCCTAAGTGGGGGCATGAAGATAATTAATAAATAGAAGATACTGTGCCACTCCAGTGACAGAGGCCAGAAAAACATTTAAAACAGACTTTTATAACAGAGTGATGTTGCTGAATTTAGCTCTTCTCAAGAGGGCCAGATTTAACCCACCTGATTTTAAGTACCTACATTATGGACCTATTCAGCTGCCATCAATGATTGATGAGTGCCTTCCAGGGACAATGCAGCTCATTCGTGGCCTGACTTGCCATCTGGAGATCCCCACTTCTCCTTACAGATTTCAGCAGGACTAGAGCAAACTCTGGTGGTAAAAACCTACATTTAGACAGGATAGGTGTAAACTTCTGCTTGATTAAGAGTCTCACGCAGCCATGAATCAACTGCTTTCTGACTTATAAACAGTAGTTGTTGGTAGCCATGCAGACTTCTTATGGGATGGAGTTGGTCTTGGTAACAGTTTGCCTTGGCTTCCTAGCAGATGGGTCATTAATGTGATTGATACTGATACCACATCATCAGAGCTAACTTAGCTGAGTTGTTAAAATAATTGTTGGTCAGGATGAGCCAGAAACAATTAGCAAGAGACACTGATTGTGTCAGAGGGGATTTTTCTTCCTATCGGCTCAAAAGACATCATGGCTTTCAGCTCTTCTGGCACCTTGGTTGACTGGCAGCCAAGCTCAAGCTGGGCAAAGAACTTAAAGGCATAATAACAAAGTCAAATGAGCAAGCTGGTTAAATGTGTCTATATTTGCTTAGTTCTTCATTTCCTTCACTGTTTTTGGCTGGGGAATGTTTAAGAAAACACGAGTAAATAGAGGTGAGATGCAGAAGAGATTGTTTGGGAATACTTAAGTCATGTCTGGGAAGAGTGGCATGTCCATAGTGCCTCGTCAAGGTGTGACCTGATAAGCTTGTGGACAATAATTCTAATAAAAATAGAATTTTTTTTCTTCCATAAAAGGTAAGATGCTACCAGAAAAGGGGGTATTTCTTTGAGGAACTTTTCCAAACCAGTGCTAGATCTGACATTGCAGTATTTGGTGACAGAATGCAAATTTTTCCCAGCTGAGTCCAATTTTGGAACTCTTACCAATTGTAGGTATTACAGGGTAATGTTACGATTCCATCACTACATTGGTTGTCTTAGCCCTGAGGCAGCTGTTGAATTCAATATTAGGGCTATTACATTTTGCCTGTATTTGAATTCATTGAATCATAGAATGGCTTGGGTTGGAAGGGACCTCAAGGATTTCAAATTCTGCTGTATTTTGCAGTAAAGTTAGGAAGAATTGTTAATCTGCTCTCTGGAGAAGGCTCATCTGCCATTGGAGATGGATGGTTTTTCATACACAAAGGATGTCCCATGAGGAGATATGAGAACCTGGCTCAGAACCTTCTGGTACACTACATCTGGTGCCCTGCTGGCAAGGCTGATTATGCCTCCAAATCCCTTTATAATAAGCTTCCTTTTCAATATAAATACTGTTTGCCCCTGTTTCTGCAAATGGAAAGCATGAAAACCCTCATGGTCTTTGTCGTACAACATCATGGTGGAATTTGTTCTTCGTGAACACAGGCAATGGGAACTGCACGTGATGGTCTGCATCAGGTTGTACTCAAGACTTGAATAATATCATTCATGCTCTTTCTCCTTCCCAGATTTCAACGATTGCTTCCTGAGGATACATTTGTCACACAAGGCTGGTTAATAGATAGTAACTAGCGTGGAAGCACCCATCTTGGCACAAGTTACTCTAAGCAACCTTGGCTCAACAAAGGGAGTCAATAAAGTCAGTGCTGTGTAAGGTGCTAGCTATTCTTCTCACTTAGAAGATATCAACATTTGGTTAGGTGATTCATGTTGTTGGCTCTATTGATACATGGATTCAATTTTTGTTGACTAAAAAGAGATTTTGGGGTGATCAGTTTTGATGTGATCACCTGAGTTTGTTCAACATCTTCAAAAGTGTTTTCTCCATCATTTCCAGCTGATTACCTCCCTCCCTAGAGCACATGTTCTTGCTTCTGGTCCTTGCAGTTGTTGCTGCTAAATCTCATCTCATTTTGAATACTGCTGTCTTCAAGGTCACTTGTTTCTCTCTCTGCAAAAGCTTAATACTTATTGCTAGGGAAAATGCCTTCTAAATTTGTTCATTGAACTGAAGACTATCCTTATTTTTGCAACATCATGATCAAGGAAATAAAATGTAAATTTCATCTCAGGACTGATCTATGGGTGAATTTACTAATAATCCTTTTCCAGCCTGATGCTTCTCTGACAGTTCCATTTTTCTTTCATTCTTCCTTTCCCCTTCTACCTTCTACTCTGCTTAGATTAGTCTCGATTTTCTAGATACAAATGGTTAAGAGCAGTAAAGTGGAGTATTTCCCTTTCTTAGTGGCAGTACTTGTTCACACCATCTGAAATTGAAAAACTCATAAAAAGGACTCCTTTTTTTTTCTTTTCTTTTTTTCTCTTTCC
>WBMW01005177.1:714495-741279 GCA_013396635.1 Penelope pileata
TTTTTTGAATATTTGCTGCCTCACTGTCGCAATGAAATCCAGAAGGGACAGAGCAATGTCCTGGCGTGGGACACTTTGAACTGTTACAGGCTGGAGAACAGACGAAATGAGAATGACTACAGAATAACAGATGAGGTTGGAAGAGAGCTCGGGAGGTCTGTTTCAACCACCTGCTCAAAACAGAGCTGATCTTGAAATTAATTTCAGCTTCAAAGTCAGATCAGGTTGCTCAAATGCCCAGTCAAGTTTTAATTATCTAGAGGGATGGGGACTGCATGGCTTCTCTGGGCAACTTCTTCAATGTTTGCCCACCCTTAATTTTATTTCTCCTTAACATCAAATCAGATTTTCCCTTTTTGGCACTGTGGCTTCTTGATCCTGCACTCTGCACCACCAAGAAGGTAGCTATAGTCAGTGAACGATAGTTTCTTCTGAGCTCATTATAATCTACTTTATGTAATGGTCTGGAAGGATGGAGACAGATCCTTATGGAAAGAGAGTTTTTATAGAGCTGTGGGCCAAGCGCCTAAACTGAATATTATTCATGAACTCTTGCTCAGGATAAAAGGCTTCATGTTCATGTCAAGCTCCTGATTCTGTTGCAATGCTTCAGTCACTTTGCTTTAGACATGAAGCAGCACAGTTCCCATTTACAGTTGATCCAAAGTTGTCTGCAGTCAATAAGAAATTTGCGCTGTGGTCAGCAAATAGGGCTTTATCATAGGATCACAGAATGGCTTAGGTTGGAAGGGACCTTAAAGATGATCTAGTTCCAGCCTCCTGCCGTGGGCTGGTTGCCACCCACCAGATCAGGCTGCTCAGGACCCCAATCAACCTGGCCTCGAACACTTCCAGGAATGGGTCATCCACAACTTGTTTGCTCATGCCCTTCATTTTAGGACAAGATGTAATAAAAACTTAAAAAAAAAGATTAGTTCTGAGAGACACACAGCTCAGAGATGAAAGCTCTAGAAAGGCTGTGAGTTAGAGCAGGAACTTTTCTTTCAGCACATCATGTATTAAGAGTTGTCTTTGTATCAGCATGAATTATGTGTCCTTTAAAATGCTGAAATAAAATATACATATCTTTTATTCTTTCTGATGTATGTGTCTATCTTCAAGAGGGGGTTCACCTCTTATTTCCACTTATACCCACTTCCTGAAGTTTTTGCTACACGTTCTTTAATGACCCAACTTTGTGTTCATGCTTCCTTGGTCTTACGGAGCAACTTTGCTCTTCCAGCTCAAGGCCAAAGTCCAAACTTAACAATCAGGAAAAAACTGAAAAAGGAGAAAAGATGCTTTAAAAGGAGTGAAGACAGGCTTTCATCTGATATATGGAGCACATTTTTTTGTTGTTTTGTTTGTCTCTGTGTTATTCTTTTTAATTAGAATACCAATTGATTTTCCATTCTGAAAAACAACCGGGTTCCAATCAGCAGAGTCTGGAATATTAAGTAGATTTAATTTTTTTTTATATGAGACCCATAACAATGTTAATATTAAAATGTCATCAGTCTCACCAAGATACATAATGAGCATGAAATGAACATTATTTTTTTTTAGCCCCCTCCTTTTGCAGATCCAATTTAAATTACAAATGTTCTTGATAAAAATTGCACAGACTAATTCGGATATCGCAGGCAATTATTTCCAGTTTGGCGAGGAAAAAAAAATACTCTAAAAGAGAAAAGAAGTTTGGAGAGCAGTTTCAATCGAAGTGCAATGAGTCTGAAGCATTCCCCATCCTCATGGGTCCATCATGAGGAGCAGTTTCAGAAAGTTAAGTGCTTCTCCCTTTGAAACGACTTCTCTTACAGGGAAGCAAATCCAGGGTTGTTCATCTTCGTCGATTCCTCCTGTGGATATGCATATTATGGACCAAGATAGCCTTTTTTTTCAAGTGAATTAAATCTATTTCAGAGACTCATTTGTCATATGACTTGTTTACTCTAGATCAATAGCATCCACAAACTCTGTTAATTAAGAATATTTTCTCAGTTTTAAATTAACATCCTGCCGCTATCTCAATGAGCTTTGATGTGTGAACTTTATGTGCTGTGAATGAACTTTGCTGTGTGTTTCGTAATGTAAACGGATGTGTTTCATATCAATGTGATGGATTTTCAAAAACCCATGGCAACGAGGTTACTTGAGGTCTGGTAGATTGCAAATGGTATTGTCATTATGCAGACATGAAATAATACTACTTTTCATGCTATACATCCAGAGAAGTACTTATATCCATGCAGATAATGCCTGAAAAGCAGGGAGAAAATCAGAGCAAGTGGCTAATAAACCAGTCTGAATGCTTTCCTAGAGGCTCTCCAAAGTATGCATTTTGCATTAGAGAATGCCCAATTGTAGTAATTATACCTATAATTGAAGTAGGTCTTAGATGTTCATTTCTTCATGGCAGGGTCTGTTTTTTTATTAGCTGATTATATAAGCTCATTTATAAATGCTTGTTACATTGAACCCAGAAAAATAAGCACACTGATTCATAGCTAGTTATTGCAATAAATAAAAGCTATTAACAAACTTCAGGGTTATAGTCCCAGATCATCCAAAGGACGCAACAATTAATGATAATTTGGGAGAGCTGGGATAATTTTGGCTACTTCCAGCTTGGTGTGTTCCTCCTTTCTTGTAGGCTTCACTTCATTTATAAAGGGAGATTCATTTTTTGGCTCAGGGTGGCCTAGGATGGTCTTTGTCACATATAAACTTAATCATTGATTGGGTGGGAGTTTCTGTCTGAGATACCTTTTAATTGCCAAGAAAGAATGATTTTGGAAAGCTGGTGGAGATCAGGGCATGTCTCAGCCAGTTGATGGCAGCCACACATCTGAAATGCCATCAGCTCTCTGGTAGGTATTTGGGGTTACTCTGCCTGGGAGGAGAGGCTAGATGGAGGCTCTTGAGAAAAAGTACAAACACTTCCCTTTTAATTTTCATAGTATCATTAGGTTGGAAAAGACCTCTAAGATCACCAAGTCCAACTGTCAACCCATCCCCACCATGCCCACAAGCCATGTCCCTCAGTGCCACATCTCTACTTTTCTTGAACACCTCCAGGGATGGTGACTCTACCACTTCCCTGGGCAGCCTGTTCCCGTGGCACGAGTCAGTACAGGATTCTGGTTTTGGACACAGAAAAAAACAGGAATAATCACAAAGATTTGATCATTTACTGATCCAAGGGCGTCACCAAATTTCTCTTACCCTGATGTGTCCCATCTCTTGGGGAACAGAAATGACAGCAGTGGAGAAAAGGGAACAGAAAAAGTTATCAGGATCTGACCAGGCAAAGGGGTAAGGCTGATAGATTTTCCTTGAAAGCATCTGTCAGCTAGCAACAGCTCACTCCTGTCATTCAGTGGGTATGCTGCCATCTTCAACCCACACAACTGTGACGTTAAGTCTTCTTTTTTGAGGATGACATCTTTGTGCGTTTGAAGTTCTTATTTAACCACTTTGTGTCTCTCTGGATTTGAAGGGAAAACACAGTCCTCCTCTCCTTATTTTACCTTGGAGCTTCTCAGCTGAAAATAGATTTGAAGTTGTCTTCTGTTGTAGATCAAGAAATGGGAAATCCTCTTTGCAAATGCCCTACTGTAAGTTAATACAGGTTGTGTCAATCCAGTCCCAAGCACTTATTTATAATGGATTTCTGCAAAGGTCAGCTTTTGTCCCTTTACTGTAAAGTATTCTATCTCGATTAGTGGCCAGGAATAAAATATAGCTATCAAAATTTATGAATGTCCCTAAGCTTGGGGGAGTTAAAGTAAGAAGGATAGCACTGTTGGCATGGTGACACATGCATCATTTTGTAAACTGTGTTCAGACAAATAGTGCATATTTCAATAAAGTCAGATTTTTTCATTTACCTAAGAACAAAAAAGGCAGATCATTCAGCCATCAGGGGCTGACTCCATCTTAAAAATTAACATATAGAGTGGATTGATACTTTATAGGGCTTATAGAGAGCAGTAATGCTGAGAAAGGCTCATGGCAGATAATCAGGCAAATATTGACTCCTACATCAATACAGGAGACAAAAAGGACTAATACGATTCCTCGAGGCACAGACCCTCAAGCTCAGTCTGGATGAGGTTGTGTTAATTCTGAATTTGTCACTGGCGAGATTATGGCCTGGGTTACAGTGGAAAGAAATTGATAAATTGAAGAGGGTTCAGAGAAAGGCTATGAGAGTCATTAAAGGGTTGGCTTAAAATGAACAGAATGGAGCCTACTAATTAGAAAGAAGGTGGAGAAATTGTTTCATAAAGATTTATAAAGAATTTACATCAGGAACAGGCTATTTAACACATGCAACATTATGACAACATCTATAAGAAAACTGAAGCCAAATAAATTCAAACAATAAATCTGATGCAAGTTGTTTTTTAATATTAAAGATAATTAACTATCGCAATTTTTTAAGGACTACTGAACATAGTTCATCATTGAAGATTTCTTAATTGAGACAGGAAACATCTTACAACTGTGTGAGAATACAAAAAAATACCAACCTTAGGAAATATTCTGGAGATCAGACTGGTGGCAAAAATATGCAATGGAATACAAAAAAAATTTAACTGTTCTTGTGGAGAGATCACTCTGTGATCTGGAAATGCAGAGCATTTTATGCGTGATAAATTTCAATTCCATAATGGACTGTTATCAGAACAGAATGGCTTGGGTTGGAAGGTACCTCACAGATCATCCAGTTCCAACCTCCTGCCATGGGCAGGGTTGCCAGCCACTAGATCAGACTGTCCAGGAACCCATCCAGCCTGGCCTTGAGTTATGACTTGTCCTTTCTGATCACCAGCACAACACGAGATAGAGGATCTTACCCAGCTCTGGCTCCAAGAGTTTCTGGATGAACTGGAGAATACTATTAGAAATGCAAACCATCATTAAAGGTAGGGTGTCCTGCAGTGAATAATGCTCAGCATCCTCTGATAGTCTATTCCCACGTCTAGTTATCCAACCTGCTGAAATGATTCTTCTTCCTCCAGCGTGAATAATTTTTTAGTCTTTTTTTTTTTAACTGTAGTGAGTAGGTGTCCATCAGGATTTATTTATTTGAAATTATGCCTTGTCTCCAACAGTAGTGAAGACTAAAGTTTGAAAGAAATGTCCAAAGCATCTCTAATATTGACCAGTCACTAGATAACCTCTGCAAATTATTTATTCACACTTAGAGGAGATAGAAGGAAGGCAAGTGTCACACATCACTGGAAATGATTAATACCAAATCTTGGATGTAGCTGATGACTTTGATGTATTGCTGTAATGTTAAGATGGTGATGAGTGTTCACCCTCTGGCTGTGTTGATAAGTGCGTTTATCTAAGAGGACACACGGGAATGTTGGAGGTACTCTTAACTGCGGCACAGTGACTTGTGTTCAGAGTGCTAACAGGAAACTTACAATGCCAAGGGCCATGGTCTGTATCCTGAAGTGACAGGTCTGCTGCTAAAGCCTTCATTTACTGAAACTAGGAATTGCACAAATCCCTGCCACACGAGAGCTTTGATCATAGAAACATAGGATGGTTTGAATTGGAGGGGACCTTAGAGATCATCTAGTTCCACCTTTTCTCACAGATCTCTTCTATGCATGTATTTTTATTCCTGAACTCCTCCTGATATCATTCCAGATCTCTTCCATTGCATTGTCCAAATGGTTTCTTCTTAAATCTTTAGTTAAATCCAGGTTTCTCACTGTTTTCCTTTATGTTTAGTTTCTGGGTGAAATGATAGCTACAGCATCTTCAAATTTTCAAGTATGGTTCACTTCCAGTCTCTATAGAGATCATTCAAAATGTTTTGAGCCCTCAAATGTCATCTGGAAGACATTTCTTCCAAGGAATGAGGGAAAAGAGAAAAAGAATCAAAAATCCTTTTGTAGGTCCCTTGCCAAGGACCTCCCAACTCTGCCATGTTTGGCAGCTCGGAAGGAAGAACATGCCATCACTTCTGTTATTTCAAAGCGATAAAGCAGAGTGGAAAGTGATTCAAAATGCTGAAGTGCCTCCAGCAGCATCAGAAATGCTCTGTTTATGGAGTGATCAGTCAACACATTGCCAGCATGATGGCCACTGATACAGCGAACTGATTAAAAATATATATATTCAAACAAAGACAGAAATTAAAATAGAGATTTTAAAAGGCATATGGAAATGCAAGGCAGGATGGGGGCCCAACTGAAAAAAAAAATAGAAGTCAAAAAGCCATCAAGCTATTTTTGAGCTATAGAACTGGTCAAGCTGAGATGCTTTACTGCTTTTCCCCATTGATTTTCTGATGGGTAACACAGACTGTGCTCAATGATCTTTGCTTGTTGTGTGAACAAAATGTGAGTCTTTTTTTTCTGTTATGAAATGTCCAGGGACCTGTCTGGTTGTGATCTCCGATGTTGTCACATTCATTCATAACTTCCCATTGTGTTTCAAGGAATTTTTGGAAATGATGAGCAAACACAAGGATCAGATAATTAAAAAAGAAGTCTTATTGTTATAGGAAGCTGATCTGGGGATGCATTTTTAAAAATGGTGAAGAAAAAGCCCTTCATGCTAAATGATTTCAAATTCCTGTCAAGTATACATTTGCTGGGATATTTTTTTCCATTTCAGTGGGTAGGACAAAGTAAGAAGGAGGAAAAGAAAACAAATGCGGTCCAGCTTTTGGGAAAAATCATTAATAAAGGAGTTTCAATCCATTTCTGAAGATACAGATCTTGGAGCCTCTTTGATACCATACACAATGCTAATGGTGGGAAGAAAACCCAGGTGTCCTGGCCATTAGCCTAGTGCATCAGCCATCAGGTTGCTGGAGGGAATCTTTCCAAGCCTGGGTTTCATCACTGCATTTTGCATTACAATCGGCACAACCCACTGGCAGATCGAAGAATCCTATCTACAGCTCTTTTCTGCTTCTGAGGACCCATACAGAGCTGCAACATCAACATTTTGAGCAGTGCAACTGAGGACCACAGCTTGAGATTCAGCAACAGCAAAGGGATAAGAAAGGGAAATAGTGGGGAAGCATTTTCTTTGGGGTAGGTATGAGAGATCTCACTTCTTAGGGAACTGAAAAACAAACCCCAGTCTGGAGCTAGCACTGCTCTTCCCTGTGACTCAGTCAATAGTTTCCTCTCTTGCAACAGAGCTCATTGCCTGGAGCCCCATCATCTGTCCCAGCACCAGCAGCAGTGTGGTGCCCACTGGTGCAGGGGCCAGAGGCCAAGGACAGAAGTGCTCCAGGTCTCCCAGTCAGGTACCTGTGTTAAAGACTCACTGACAATCATGAGATAGTTCATCTTGGATGGCTGTAAATGAGAAAGTGAGAATTCCCATTTTTATCACCTTGTTATTTTTCAGTTAGTCTCCTCCTCTTGGGAAATAATAGATGCGTTGGCCAACAGGTTTACAGCAGGTGTCTGGAGCATGGGAGGATATAAAAAGTCACGAACAGCTTGGCTGAGCTGTTCACCTTCATGCATTTGAGACAAGCTGCCTACTACATGTGACACCTGACACATCTCCACAATTCACACCTGAGCAATCCCCATGGCAGAGGACATAACAAATATTGCTCTTCTGCAGGACCATCACTAGGAGTCAGAAATTTGTCACGAATGGCTCAAAATTCGGAGAGAAGGAGGTCTCATGGAGGAGATAAAGCATTTAGGAGACGGGAAAGGAAAAAGAAAAGAGCTTATACATAATTTTTGAGGATATTAAACTCAGACATAGGAATAAAAGGCTGACCTTTGGACTGTCAGGTCAATGTTTCACCAGCTAGATGGCTTTCAAATGGTAGGTGTTTGCGTAGTATGTGGCTCTCTGGTTTTCCTGTTAGAGATTGTGTAGCTCCTACTCAAACAGACACACTCAAGGAGGACCTCCAAGGTTTGACTGTTTCCAGTAGACTCAGGAATAGCAGATGAAGCTAGAAAGAGATGCATGAAAGAAGCAAGAAAGAGGCACATCCAAGAAAGAGGCACGTCAGGACGTAGAGTCAAAAGGAAAGATGGGCTGTCCTTCAGGGGCACAGCATCTCCTGCTCAGGTACTGGTGGTAGGCTGGCACGGCAGAAGACATGGAACCAGTTCAACAGTGAGATGGAGATGGAGAAAGGTCAAGATGAAGCATTTAGGCCATACAATCATCTAGTAAAGTCTCTGACCTACTTAACCTTGATATGGATGATTCCTTGAACTTTGTATTTGTTTTCTCCGCTCATGTTCTTCAGTCTTCTTTCTCTTCTTCTTCATTCCAGCTCTCCTCTGTCACATAATTTATGTATAACTATAGTTACACCCATAAAGAAGCATAAATCATGCCATACTTTGTCAGATAAAGGCACGTCTATGCAGCTCTCCTTTCTCTGAGTGGCTAAAAGCAGACTAAGCATGGGAAGAGCATAAGTGGAGAGTGAGAACACAGGGATTATTTTTTCTGTAGTCTCTCTCTGTTCAGCCATTTTTATCTCCGAGACTTCTTAAGCCAGAGATGTGTATTAGTAGCCTTTGATGGATTTCTCCTTCAGGAACTATCTATCCATTTATTCCATGAACTCATCTAAGCTTTTAGCATCCATCACATCCCAGGACAGCTTAACTACACTTTGAATGACGAACCACCTGCTTGTGTTTCTTCTGACTGTCTCTTGATGACCTCTCATCATCACAACAGAGGAAACAGCACAATTGACCCTTACCCCTTATCTCCAAGTCACTCATGAGATACTCCATCAAGTACCGTAACTTCCAAATGTGTAGATCAGCTGCTTAGTGAACCTGGCAGGCTTGGCAAGCACATTTGAGCTTTCCATATGAAACCTTTTTCTGTGGTTCCCAGAAAACCCTGCTATCAAGGATTGGTAACCTGTAGAGCTGTTAGCAGAAACTTGCAAGGAAAAATAAAGTTTGGGGAAACACAATCTAGACTGCTATTAAAAAGTAATATATCTGTTTTTAAATTGTATAATGGTGACAATCAGCTGCCTATTTACCTGCCAGGATATGGTTCCTTCTGAGGGTCTCTGATGTAAAGGATTGGCATTTGAAAAGCTGTAGTTAAAAAATAATATACCTGTCAGCTGCTCTGAGTCAACCTGATGGAGCTGATCAAATTGGAAAACTTACTAACTCAGATTAAAACCTTGGGGAAGTAAATTGTGGAGATGATGGCAAGTTTCAAATGACACAAAATATGTCAAAGAGCTGTCGCCCTGCCCTATAGGAACACTTTATATGAGCAGAAGGCATCAGCTGATACATAGCACAGCTCAGGAGATAAGTCCCCCATTGAGTGTTTCAGACTCCCACTCTTTAAACACAGCTGTAATGCTATTGCTTTTTACTTTTGTTTTAAAATCTGTATGCCAGAGCACTCGAGAGGTTTTGCAACCTGGGGAAAAAAAAAAAGAAAAAAAGTTTAAATCTCTTGTTTTGATATGGGGGTCAGAAAAACACCTTCTTCTTGTCCCAGAGCAAGAGATATGGGGTCATACTGAGGTTGTAGATCTTTATGGGTTGAGATGCAACTGGTTGGAGAGGTGGTGGCAAAACTGGGGGTGCTGAATGCATCCCTTATCGATGAGATGAAGGTGCCTGCCTGTAGTAGGATGAAAAGGAGTGATTTCCAAGCAAAGCTGAGTATAAAAGAACAACTGCCTTCTGCAGAGTTAAAGCAACTGTGCCTTGTTAGGACCATCATTAAGGGAATGTAATAGGACTCCATCAACTGTGTTGGTTTACCCACCCTCTCAGAGGGCTTGGAGCAGAGAGCTGAAGCAAAATCAATACCACAAATGAATGAGCACTATTGATTTGGACAAACTGTGAGTTAGGGAGGGTGACGTCCTCCTCTAGGACAAGCATTTGGGTTGCTAAACTGCAATTAGGGGGAAAAGAGTTTCAGCCAAATCCACATTGCTCGGTGAGAAATTTCCAGCCTAGAGGGATGGCACCAAAGCAGCCTCCCAGTTCTTACTGCTAACTGGAAAATGATCATTTGCAAAATCACATGTTCCTCATGCATGCACACAAACACAAACAAATGCATCAGGCTTCATATATTTCATCATCAAAATCACTTTGTTTTGAAACTCTCCCTCGTGAGGTCCCCCATGTCCTAGCACCCACACAGATCAGTTAATGACCATGGCCGAGAGAGAAATTTGCAGTCTTCTGTCTCTGTGAATAGTGTGTTTTCTCAGGCCTTCCGGATGATTGCACTGATTGACAGGTCTGGTTTTGCTGCTTTTGTGTATCTCAGCTTCTAACAGGGTGGCTGAAACACAGAAACAAAAAAATACAGCCTCCAAAAAACGAGCAACGCAGATTAGGTAACAAAGGAGTTTGAAAGAGCAGCCAAGGCAAGAAGTGGGTTAGAAAATTGTTACCCTTTTTTGCATCCCACAGTGGAGCTAATTTGCAACCCTTCACCGCCATTAGTTTAAAGGCTTCCAGCTCTGGTATTGATTCTCTCAATGTGAAGTCTTCAACTGAAGAGTCACAGTCAATTATTTTGCCTGATACTTCTTCCCCAAACAGGGACTGTGTCTGTCTCAAGTGTGGGACAGTGATGACAAGCTACAGATGTTGCTGATGTACCTGACCTAGTGTCCAAATCCTTCCTGTGTGCAATCAATCAGTGGAAATGGTTCCTCTCGTTCTGGGCTGTGGGGGTGTGCTAACCCCCAAACACCAAGTGAAGGCACTCCAGCTCTGTGTGCAAAGTTTGAAATCCTGGATAGGACCGTGGTTCTTTGTTACAGCTGGAAACCCTATGCTCATCTGTAGACTAGTTCAATGCATATCTGCCTATTGCAGCAAAGGTAAACGTCCACATAGCTGAAGAGGGCACAGAAAAAATGCCTATGGCAAGATTTTGAAGAGATTTGCAAGGGAAAAGTAAGTGAGTGTTTCTACTTCTGCTGGTTCTGCACCCTGGAGCATACTAACCTCACGTTGCCGTTGCTGCTGTGTTGTCCACATTCTCTTTATCTTCACTTACTGCTCATTTTTTCTTGCAATTTTTGAAGAATGTGAGTCCAGACTCCAGGAAGAATTTGTATGTTTAAGCAATGACCTGTGGAACTGTAAGAGGGGATCATTCCTTCCTCCTAACTGGTTCTGAGGGAACTGAGTTTTCTTTTCTCTTCCAGGAACAAAACATTGTGCAAGGACTATTGGTTTGGTTATCAAATCTAACCACCTTTGATGTTATCTAACGTGATAATGGCTTACATTCATTGTGTGAGGAAGTGCAAAACAAGAATTACCCTCAATCAAATGGGGTAACATGTTCAGAATTACCAACTCAGGAATTTATTTTCTTTTACAGCACCCTGCAGGATGATGAATGGAAATGGAAATGCTGGGCCTGTGCTGCTATCCCAGTCTGAAATAACATTACTACTGTTGTCCCAAAGTATAGTTATGTGTATGTCTTTAGAATATAAGGAGTAAACCTTTAACAGTAATGAGGGAAAATAAAGCTCATTGTATTTGAATTAAATTTTGTTTCCCAAGTGTCCTTGGTAGATAAAATTGGAAGAATGATCAACAACAGTAGATATTATTGGTTATGCTTGTGTATGCTGAAAAAGAATGTTATGAGAAACCTCTGTGATTTTGTAACTTTACTAAAATTCTGAGACGTGATTTTTTCAGCTCTGATTATGCCATATCACTTGTCACAATCTAATTAGACATTGAGTTGCCTGCCCCAATCAGAGTGGATCTTCCATTGGTGGCAGGACTGATAC
This sequence comes from Penelope pileata, assembly GCA_013396635.1. Lineage (NCBI taxonomy): Eukaryota > Metazoa > Chordata > Aves > Galliformes > Cracidae > Penelope > Penelope pileata. Next base: position 726,287 of record WBMW01005177.1, read on the forward strand.
AACATGAAGAACAAAGATGGAAGTAATCGTTGATCAGACTGCTGAACTGTTCTTATCACTCCAACCAAAAGACTAAATTTGCCTATAAGTGAGTCGGAGTAGTTGAATAGGAAATAATGCCTGTGTCAAAGTACTCATTTATCCTTAATGTTCATTATTGTTGTTAGAAGGTTGCCTAACTGCCTCAATGTAGTTGACCGATTGTGTTCGGAAACTCAATAAATTGTTTTGTATTGTTTCTCTGAGCTGTTGTCTGATTTCAACCCCTGCTGAGCAGGGAGTGACTTATTCAGTGGGATTTCAAAGTTTCACCTTCCTCACAGCCAGCCGAGTGGGACATGACACAGACCCTGTGCCCATCTCCCTGAGCCTGCCACATTGAAGTAGCAATTAGATAACAACTAATTCGATGTTTGAATGGAGTCACGAAAGAATTAGAGGAAAAGAAATGATGTGCAACACAACAATAATTACAGCCTCACTGAGCTCAGATTTTGTCATGACAAACCATGTGGTTGGTGGAACATAACCCAAGGAGAAAGGATGACCCAAGGTCATCTGTCTTGGACTCCTCAGTGAATGGAGCCATCTTAATCTTGTTGAGAAATCTCAGCGCACCTGATTCTCTAGCCAGATACTTTGCATGCCTACTCTAGGTCTGTGTTTCTCAACACTTCATGGGAGGGGGCAGTACTTTCTGATCAACGTGTTCCCATTCTTTCTAATGGCCAACAGATCAGGCACAAGAATCAGCAGAGGCTGGAACAGGGACAATATTTCTATGCATATCTCGTATCTGAGAAGAGAACAGTAGCTTGCTGCATCCATCCATCCATCCATCCATCCATCCATCCATCCATCCATCCATCCATCCATCCATCAACAATGCACAATGGCTACCCAGAAAGGTCTGTGTCTCAAAATGTTGATGGATTGGTCTTTTGGTGATATCTTTCATCTGCCTGCCCTCCTTCCCCTTCCATACGTACAAAATAAGCTTTGAACACTGATACTTTCTATTGCAGAAGCAGAAATCTTCAGAAAGCAAAGCCAGTCATTGGGGACCCCTGCCATGCTGCAGACAAGTTTCCTTGGCATGTTCTACTGAGTTAGCACTGATTTGCTCCAGCACAACTCTTCCCATACACAAACCCCCTGGAGTAGCCCATGACGTGGGAATAGAAAAGAGTTTTCCAATTCAAAGCTATCAGAAGGAGAATGATTGATGGCAATGAGGGCTTTGCTGGGAATTGCTAGGGCCTGCTGAGTGAACCTCCAGCTGAAATCTAGTAATAAAAAAGAGAAAGTGTGTGAGAATAATTAAGAAGAAAGATTTAGAGAGGGAGAGATCTAATAGACAGCCTTGGAATGATAAAAGAATTATTCAGCTGTAACAAGCAGGCTAAGCCCCCTGAGGAACACAATGAAAGGTAATAATAAAACAGTTACTGGAGGGAGAGAAGGGAAAGGTGAAGGCTATTATAGCTGAAATATTTAGACTACCTTATTGTATGTCAGCTCCCTTATAATCTTCAGAATATATATCTGAGACCTCCATCTTCCCATAATGTACCCAGATAACTAGAAGCAGAGTTAAAACACTGATTATGGCCCTATGGCTTCTCTTTAACATACCTGAACCCCAAGGAGCCAGGCAGAGCAAAGGAAGATGCATGGGGCTGTGTTTCAGGTGCCAGCATTCTCTAACTCTTGCTGAGCCTTTCTGCCTGGGGAATTCATCTGGTAAAAGCAGCTGATGTACAAGGCCAGGAAAGAAGAGAGAGGCAGGAGATCGTGCAGAGAAGTCCACAGGTGTCTGCTGGCTTGGGGCAAATTGTTTGGCTTCAGAGCTGCTGATGCAAACCAGGATGGAATGATTTTGCTCAAGATATGATGAAGCATGTCAAAACCTGAAAAGCACGCTGTAAAATTTTTTAGGAGTTTGTGACCAGCTTCCACCCTATTTTGTCAAAGTCCAAGGAAGAGGAAATATTCTGCAATGCTTAAGAATAAAGGAAACTTGATTATTTTTTCCTAGGGATTTTTGTCTTCACTACTAAGACACCAAGTTTGCTAGGAGATGCTTTGAAGTACATAGTATCTTTTCAATTAAAAAGAAAAAAATGAACAAACAAAATCTAATTTTCATATTTTTCAAAAAAAAATCATGATCTAAGCTTTCTGCAGGTGTCCAAAGGCTGACAAATAACTTTACAGGTTGTCTTTTTATACTCTGCTGCCCTGGCAGAAGAGATTTGTGGTTCAAGCTTCTACTTCCTCTCCATGAAGAACAGCAGCTTGATTCCTTAACTGAAATTTGTCATCTACAATGCAATACAGCTCATTAAAAAAAAGAAAAAAAAAAGAAAAAAAGGAAAAAAAAGAAGAAAAAAAAGAGAGAAAAACAAACAAAAAATAATGAACAAGCAAAGCCACCTCAAAGGATAAAAATAAGAAAAGCCCAAAAGCTAGCATCACGCTGAAAAAGAATTTTCAACTACAATACAATTTCAAGGACCGGCGTTTCCTCTTAAAAGTATTGGTAGAAACACATCCTGCCTTTACCTGGACCCTTTGAGACCTCCCATATGTTTATTTACTGTGCTTTGGGAGCATAAAAAGGAAATGGATAAGTTCATGTCATCTGCAGTTGAGTTTCTTCAAAGCTTGGAAGAATCTGCCTTGTTTTAAGGGTACCATCCTTGTTTATTTCTGTGTTTATGCAGAGCGCACTCCATCTGTTTATCCAAAGAAAACAAGTAAAAGTGATTTGATTAGGCAAATAAAGCATTTCACAAAGAGGAAAAAAAAAAAACGTTTACTAAAAGCTCTTTAATTCATCAGATGGAAGTGTGACAAGAGCCAATGGTTAGAAAAAGAGCAAGGTTAGAAAAACTCCCCAAGTAAACATTTCAAGTACATATAGAGATGGCTAATTATCAGTGGGAAAAAAAATAGAAAAGATCAAGAGAAAGAACAAATTTTTATTTTCTTCATGCCTTTATATCAAATGAGGTGCCTTTGGAGGTAAACTTCAGTGAAACTCAGGAGATTGGACTGAGGATGGGCAAATGAGGGGAAAATACCTGACTTGGAGGTACATTTGTATGTGTAAAAAGGTATAGTTCTGAACTCCAAGAGCTGAATCTCTCTTAATTAACTTACCATCAATAAATTATATGACTCATTCTTGATAAGTGTCCTTGCTCATTGTGCAGCTGATAGAGAGAAAATGGCATTTCCAGGTGGTGATTTATCTTATCCTGACTTGGTGAACAAAGTATGAAATGAATCCTCCTCTGAAGGCTTTCAAATCTCTCCTTTAAGCACCAAGATCTCACAAGTAAATGAAATAAATGTCATGAATAATGAAATAAATGAATAAAATATGATAAATAAATGAATGGAATGGAATGGAATGGAATGGAATGGAATGGAATGGAATGGAATGGAATGGAATGGTTCAGCTGGAGTGGAATGGAATGGAATGGAATGGAATGGAATGGAATGGTTCAACTGGATGGAGACTAAAAAGATCACCTAGTCCAACTGCCTGACCACTTCAGACTAGCTGAAAGTTAAAGCACATTATTGACGGCATTGTCCAAATGCCTCTTGAGCACAAACAGGCATGGGTCATCAGCCACCTTGCTAGAAAGCCTGTTTCGGTGTTTGATCACTCTCACAGTAAAGAACTTTTTCTTAGTGGAGCTTATTGAAGAAGAATTTTGTCCTGTTAGAAGAGGGTATTGGATCCTTTCAAGGAACAAAGAATTTTCTCTGATCTTCTAATATGATATTTGCCTTCCTGGCCAAATCTGCTCATGGTTTCACTGTTCATTAAGACAAAGCGATGAAAGGGAGCTGAATAGGGGAAAACCCGATATTTTGGATACCGTTGTTCAGAATTCTAAAACACACAAAGCACTTGAGGATCATCCTGGGAGCAGGGAACTTCAAGAACATTAAATCACTGCATTTCATTATCTAGATGTCAGTCACAGCACTCTAGTTAAAACTTCAAACAGGCTTTTGGTATAAACACTCATTAAACTGAGAGAAGAATAATGGATAATTGTGATCAGTGTTAGAGAGAGCTAGATCTTTTCTGTGACTTTAATTACTTATGCAGTCAGCAAACGATGTTACATTTCCACACACTCCCTTTACGACATGTTCAAAGACTATCTCAATTGCTTCTGCTTTTTCTGCTTGGAAGTATCACAAGGAGTTTACTTTGTCCATGAATTTACCCATAAAGATTGATTCACAGGAGAACATAAAGTGAACACCAAACAGAGTTTGAAAGGTTTAACAACTTTTATGCTTAGTCAATAATTTGCTGTTTCTCAGGGAAGGCTGGATTCAGGAGCTCTGCCAAGATTTTTCAGATGGAAGGTGGCTCAACAAACAGTCTAAAAGTTAGATAGTCCAGTGACTATATTGCAAAATTTCCAGTTCAGACAAAGCACGCTCTGCAGAACATGGGTGATGTGTGTTCAAGAAATCTGCTATGTTAATGCAATGCCAAACATGCTCAGCTCAGGTGCTAGTGAGGTATTGTGCAAATAGAGGAGGAATATTGAAGGTATTACACCTTGGCTATGGCTGCTACAACTATGACAAAACTGAAGCACTGAGCAGGGACAGCAAGTTCTTTTAAGGGCTGCAATCAATAAGCTGACAATGACTTTTATTCCTGAGTGCCTCTGGCAAGGTGGGAATCATTCTGCAATGTACATGGCATAGTCCAGATTTATTTTTGTTGTTGGTAGCTACAGATATCTACAGGAGCAGATCTAGCCCACCAGCAGGCCTGGGTGACATCTTTAACTCCATGCAGTGGATGGGACATTTTGTCTGTTCACCATCTACACCCACACAAGATTTGCTGGTGTTGTGGGTGTGACGTAGATTGCTTTTATCCTGTCAATGATAGTGTGGATAACTACATCAACATGCAGTCCTCATCAGAAAAACACTGGTGGAAAAAGCAGTGACATCAACTTTTTCTGAATTGTAAGAACTCATAGAATCATAGAAGCATTAAGGCTGGAAAAGACCTCCAAGATCATCCAGTCCAACTGTCCAACTACCACCAAGATTGCCCATTAAATCACTAAACCATGTCCCTTAGTACCACATGTAGACGTATCCTGAACAACTCCAGGACTCAGCTCATGTGAGATGCACATGAAAAAACCACAGTGCCTAAAAAACAGAGCTGGATACCAGACCCCTTTGCCCTTGATGCCAATTTTATCATTGACCACATTTAATAACTCAGATGACACTGCTTCATTCTTGGGTGCCTCAGTTTGATTCTGTAGACGTAGAAGAAAAAAGGAAAATTTTGGTTAAGGAGAAAAGAGCACTCATCTGTCATGACTATATGCAAACGTTCTGCTGGAAACCCAGCTGTACTTTGTCATGGTTTGTAAATTAAGTTGTGTAGCCTGAATGCAAGGAATGAGAAAAAGAAAAAACTGCAGAACTAGATTGTTTTCCTTCCTGTGGAGAAGTCTTCTTCTGGTTCTCTCACAACAGTGCAGGGTTTGAGATGGGGGATGCACATTTTGCCTTGTGGCCTCTTCCAGTGGTTTTTCAAAGCAGCTTAATGCAGACTGCTGAAAATAGCCCATGGTGAGATGCACTTGTTAGTCAAAGAGGTGTCAGCATCTCCTTACCCTGGTTGGTACAGTTATTGGGCTGAGACTTGATGCTCTCCTTGCCAAATCCCAGCTCCCTTATCTCACTAATTACAGATGGAAAACAGTGGAAACAGCCCAGACTAATTTTCAATAGAAGTAACAGTAGTCTTTGATTAAACTCCTTCATTTCTCTGAACTGCAAGACAGGAAAAACAATCATAGCTCTGCATATTAGCCTTTAAATCAGAAAAACTAAAATATGGTTATCCCTTGGAAAATGGCTCCTACGTTTGTGGCAAACACTGAAACCCCGTGGGGAAATGTTCCCTTCTGTTTTGTGTGCACGAGTGTTTCAAAACGTCAATGAACTCTGGAAGATATGAATGGGTTATGAACTTTTCACTAAAATTGCACCTAAGTTACAGTTCAGCTTTGAGATTATTCCATACCTGGGACCTAATTTCACTTTCCATGATGACAGCACCATGATGGCTTTTCCGTTTGTATTGTGAGGGCTGTGGATCTTGGTCAACTTTGCTGCATCAATGTCTTCCACCCTTGATGAAGATATTTTTGGACTGGAAGAAGGACTGTTATGAGCTGCCTTCGCTTGATGTGCTACAGACCATGTGGCAAAGGAAAATTGCATGCAAATTGCATCTCCTACAAGCAAGGAAGCCAGGGAGGTTATTAAATGAACCCATACTGCATTTTTAAAATCTTGTCATTTTAAATCTTATCACATGATTTTTGAATGCTTGTGGCTGACCTAATTGCAAGTACCTGTCTTTGCAAACAGATGGATGAATCTTTTCCTGTGTGGCAATACACATTTAGTTTTCACTAAGGTTTTAACATGAAGATCTTGTAAAGATGCACACTGCTTACTACACTGAGCAGATTTCTTCCAAGCAGAAGCACCCAACACTGTTCTCTTTTTATGAGATCTCTTCTAGAGATTCTTCCCCCACCGGTTATGATTGATTTCCCCTTTCTTTACTTTCAAAGATGTAAGATAGAGTAAATGGCTCTAGCTGGGTGTGGGCAGAGAAGATGATAGAAGACAAGGTAGTTTAGTTGATTACTAGTTACAGCTGATTATTAGTTATAAGGAAGGGTAAAACAGCTTGACTCCATTGCACAGAAACCTGTTTTCTCACGAATGCTGCAGAAAATGACCTTTTAATGTAATGCATGGCTGAGATCTTGCATTTCAGTTTTGCCTCTTTCTTCATGTCTTTTCGTTTTCTTGGAGCTTTTCCCAATAGCCAGATCTTCCAACAGAGCATGCTCTTTCTCTGGTACCAAATGTTCTTTGAGGTGTGTTCAATGAGGTATAGAAGGGTCTTGCATTTGCTTATATTGCAAGCCCCAGGGTACTCATCTGGCTCTTCTGTAAACTTTAACTTGATGGAACCATGGGATTACTCAAAAAATCTGAGCTGAGGTTTTTAAGGATATTTCTCATGCATGTGCCCGGAGAAAATAACTTGAAAATGTGAAATCACTGTGAGCAGAATCAAGCAAAGAGTCTGCCTGGTTTATTAGCCTCAGCAGCAGCAGCCGTAGCATCCTCTGGGGTTCAAAGCAGTCTCATACCTGAGGTAGAAGCAGTTATGGTCGGGGACCCCAGAGCTGGAAAATTTGATGCAAATGTCAGGGTAAGAAAGATAAGGAATCTGTTAGCCCTGGGAAAACAACAGAAGAGTGCTCTTCTTGTAACAGCAGTGTCAGTCAGAACAAAAGACATTCATTCCTGACTCTTCCTTCTTTTGAAGCCTTTTCCTAACCTCTCTCTGCCTCAGTTTCATCATTTACACATGGATATCAAAAAGTGGGGAAATACAGCATTTTTCTAATGCATTGCAAGAGTTTGGGAAATGCCTAACAATGTTCACTGGGCGATGAATGACCAGCACACATCAGCTCTTCAGTCTGCCATTCCTGCTGGTCCAGCTGGATGTTCCTTCATAATTGCTCACCTACCATCAGGAAAACAGTGTGCATTAATACACAAATATCATATTTTTCCTATGGTGAGTAGGCAGCTCCAGCTCACACTCCCTAGCTTCCCAGCATCCTCCTCCTGTGAATGGTGATTTGTGTGACCGCTGTAACAAATCCAGAATGATTTCACTATAGTAGAGAATAATCCTCAGCTCATTCTGCATGCCATTTAAGAACTGTTTTTGAAAACAATTTGAGAGATAGCAGGGATCTGTCGGCCACAAAGAACAGCATGAGCATATAAATCACAGAGATAAATTGTGGGGAACAAACAAGAATACAGACTAACTGGTAGCATTTGAATGTTGGGAAGTGGATGTGTTATTTAAAAGACAGAATCATAGAATCACTGAGGTTGGAAAAGACCTCTAAGATCATCAGGTTCAATTGTTGAACCATCACCACCGTGTCCACTAAACCATGACATTCAGTGCCACATCAAAACATGAGTAGGATCATAGTGGAGTTGCACGACACCAAGTACATTTGTTCCCTGAGACAGTGAGGTGCAAGCAGAAGGGTTTTATTGGTTTCTGATACAGAAACAGATGATCAATTGATTGGGTGAAGTTGGGTGGGACTCAAGATTTCACTTTATGGACCCCTTCTAACTGCAAGATATTTTTAATGGTATTCTGTGCCTAGAGAGGCATCATAAAAATAAACGGGGAATGTGCTTTATGCTCCAGTATTTTGTTAACACTTCTGTACATTTTTAAGGGACTTGAAATTCCAGCTGGATTATTCCTACAGAAAACAACCTGGGCAGCCTCAGCTCTGCCTTCATATGATGGACTGATCATTTCTGCTTAGCAAAGAAAAGATCTATACCCAATGTTGGGAGAGACTGGATATCTCTGAGCTGCTTGGTTAGGCTGCTATTACAGTCATGGGAGACCTCGACAACAGAGTAAATGGCACAAATCATGTGGAGAAACAGATAATTACCTTAGTGGATAGTACTTAAAACTTCACTGTCTCTGAGAAGTAACTGCCAAGGACTACACAGGATGACTTCATATAAAAATGTATATTCAGGTCAAAGAAACCTGATCTTCGGGTGTATTCACCAACCTCAGAGAGAAAAACTACAGTAAAAGTCAACATCTACAATAAATGAGGTGAACTGTCTCTCAGAATACATTTTCTCCATTAGTTTACACAGAGGTGATTGGATGGATGAGGACATTCATTTGCGTGAGGTGAAGTGAAAGGTGTCTTCCTCTTACCCCTGTTTTTCAAAAACTTTCTGAATCCACTGCTCTCTTCAATAAGTTTTCCAACCTATTATTTTCTCTTATTGCTAAGAATTTGGACTGCCAACACAAACCTGCATATATTTGTCATCATCTTGTTGCCACCGTGTTTCTTTATTCCTTCATCTGTTTTTTTAATCTGTTTTTTTTTAAATTTATTTTTCTTTTTTTTTTTTGTTTTTGTTTTGCAAAGCACTGCATGGATGCCATAATCCCAGGAAAACATCTTCAGCTGTTGTAAAAAAATTCATCCAATAAATCTGTTGACTTCACAGCAGCACATGGAAAGTGGACCAAATTTGTATTGTGCAAGTGCTGTGCACATATTTATTAAAGATAGCTTCCATCTCGAAGCACATAATAATTTTATAAAGAGCAGGAAGGACATAATATTGCTAACAGACTTCTGTTATAGGCTTTAAAATGCTATGTAGGAGTATAAACTTTACGTTGCACACATTCTGTGTTATAGGGTACTGGGGGTACATTCTGTGCTGCATAAATTGAATTTCTGAGACTAAGGCCAGAAGAAATATCAAAGAGAAAACACACAAAGCTAGGATGACATGCTTCAGAAAACTGGAAATCCTAGATGACACAGGTGGGCATGCTGGGTTGCCCACTGAAGAGATTCTCAAAGCCATTCAGGACTAAGACTAGGCAACTGCCCTGGCATCAATATGCATTACCTGCCAGACTATAGGCATGGCTCTCCTGAAGGGCATAGGTCAGAAACACCCAGACATCAGGGCTAAGAAACCTGTTCTGGATGAGCAAAATGAACGTGAAATCCTTTGTTGCTTCCTTGCTGGAATAAACTAATTTGTGTTGCCATGTCTCTGCTACCTGAGTCATACTGTGCAATTCATGTACATATGTGCAGTGGGCAGAGGTGACCTCCAAAAGCAGATGATGAATGTGATTATCATCTTCATAGACTTCAGGGAGTGTCAAGGGGTTAAAGGCCAGGCTGGTGCAAGAAAAATGGAGAAATGTTGCATGAATGCATTTATGTTGTAAATGAGGTCTTGTGATGCATCCAGCATTCCTGGGAGAATAGTCCAGCACCCAAGGCCCCATTGTCCACCTCCACCTCAGGTTTTGCTTTGCCAGAGTCAGAATATGATCAAAACTGGAGAAGTTGAACTCTGGAGAACCCTTCCAGCTCCCACGTTTAGAAATGACTTTGCTCTCAGTGTACCACTCCTCTTCCATAGGTCTTCTCTTCTGCTCATCAGCTCTCTCCTGTCTGCCTACCTCTTTAATCACTATATTTTGCTTTTTTATTTTCTCATCATTTTGAGAGGTAAAATGCTCCTTAGTGATTCTCCTCTGCTCCTCCAGAGTTTGCCTGGCTCCTTCCCCAGAGCCATCCCTGCCTTTCATCAGGCTTTTGTCTTTCTTTCTCCCACAAAATAATTGCTGTAGGAGTTTTTATCTCCATAGTATACTCTTCTTTTTTTTTAAAATCTTCTCAAAGCTTAACGACTCTCCTCAGACAATGTGCCATCTGTATATCTTACCTACGTGGCTTCTTCTCACTCAAATGAGGATAAATGTCGCTAATGAGTTTTGAAAGGAAGCAACTCCAGATGAATGTGGAATGAGCCAAAGAAAGAGTCACTGGGAATGTCAATGAGACATCTCCTGGGAAATCTGTGCCATGGGGATTAGAGAACTGGGGCACCTCTTTAGCTCTGAATGGGGTATTGGATTGTCCTACTCCTTTCTCTGCTGCTATGGGACTGACTGACCTTGAGCAACACCCAAATATACATATAGCCTGGAAATATTGTGAAGATGTTGTTATCAACTTGCTGAAGGTGTTGCTTTTGCTTGTGTGAATGCTTTTGCACCAGAATGGTGTTGATAGTGAGAGTTGTTATGATCCAGGTGCAAGACGTTGCACTTGGATTTGTTGAACCTCATGAGGTTCTCCTGGGCCCACTGCTTGAGCCTGTCTAGGTCTCTCTGGATGGCATCCCATCCATCAGGCATGTCAGCTACACCACACAGCTTGGTGCCATCCACAAACTTGCTGAGGGTGCACTCGATCCCACTGTTGTTGTCATTCATGAAGGCATTAAAGAGCATCGGTACTTCATGGTCTAATCACTTCCCCAAACTTTTGCATACAGAAGAGGAAGCATTTAGTTTTTGGGTCTTATTCCACTTCCAGACACCAGTTCCTCACCTTAGCCAAGGGAAGAGATCAGGAGATATGCAGTCATCCCATGGTCTTCATTCATTTGAACCACACTGGCTGCAGAGAAATCTCACGACACATAGGACCCTATGGTTCTGGGCCATGATTTTTATCCCAGGCCCAATGGCGCAAGTGTTGGTTTTCCTGAGCAGAGAAGTCCAATTGCTCTTCACTAAGAATGGGAATCACAGAGGTGCTCTCCAGAACCACTTTTTACTCTCCCTGGAGCCCATGACAGGGTGGAAATATTGCTTAAGCCAAAAGAGGAAGATTAGAGTGTTAATGAGTATTTAAGTAGAAACACCTGCACAGAGTGTCATTACAGCTATTAACTGAATGCCATCATAGATATTACCCTGGAAAATATCATAAATTTGAATAACAGGAAAATATTTTGCAGCCTGCACATTCTGCTTTCTGCAACCCCGAGAAGATGATTTGGCCTCACGTGAATGAAGCCATTAGCTGGAAACGCTTTTCCTCTTATTAGCACAACCACAAAATAACAACAGCTCCTGCAGCCTTTCTGCCCTTGATTCGGTGGGAGGATATTCCACAGACAGATGTTTCATTAATGCTGTGCAGGGCTTCTGGCTGCTATCGAATTCAGCCTCCCTTATCCTATTCTCTGCAGCAAAATGAGCTTCTCATTGCTGCACCAAAATTACCTTTGCTCAGCTCAGAGAGGAGCCAGACCTCTCCACACTGGATCCCCGACGTACAGAACCTGATCATGTTCTGTTTGAAGGCTATGAGAATTTTGCTCCTCTTTCCTATGGGACAGAGAACAAAGCTTTAGAGAGGTTGTAACCCACTGGGCTGTAGAGAGGTGATATGATGGATTTTGTAGCAATTGTGTCATTAAGGTACCCTGAGTGATTCCTGGGGTTTCTTGTACAATAAAATATATTTAAAAAGAAAAATAAATAGCATTTTGGATCTTTACAAGCATTATAAGTGGGTGTTTGTATAATATGCATCAGCCCATAACTAGGGTATATAACTACATATACTCTAGTTATTGTAGTGTGTATTTACATCTGTACCTACCAATGTCATTTTTGTATACGTTCTCTTATGTATTAAAAATTCAAACTCATAATCTTAATGTGATGAAAAACCAGGCCTGAATCTATGGCCTTACTAAAACTGTTGGGAATTTTGCCACTCGCTTTAATCCATCCAGGATTTCCTCTCCAAAGAAAGGAACTCCCCCTTCATCATTAACTCATTCCTCTCCCCTTGGGACTTGCTGCCTGGCTTTCAGCACTTTTGAGTTCCAAGTCAACCATGAAAATTCCTATTTTGGGAATAGGGAATACACAAAAATGCAGCAAAAACACTGCAGAACACTTATAACTTCCCTGTCCTGTATCTTGTTCTCTTCTGAAATAGCCACAGAGATCTGGCATCAGTAGACTTGAGAGTGAAGAGCAGCCCAAATTATCAGTGCATTTTTTCTTCTTCCTCTAAAATTGACATTTCGTTTTACTAGGACTCAGGAAAGGGAATTTTTCTAACCTCTAATTGCTGTATGTCCTTGTTTCACACTGGATGGCAGAGCTGGCATCACCCTGTGTTATATATATTATTATTATCATCATTATTGTTAGTACTGTTATTACTAGTACTATTATTATTCATTAACTCCCTTTTCCTCCTACTAATGAGGGGGCCTGTAAATGCTACCTAACTGATTTTATTAATTCTAGGTCCTTGAACATAAGCTGGCCAGGTTGGAAAATCACAGTGTAGAATGAATGAACAGAAGCTGTTAACAAGAGGATAGAGTGATTTTGTGCCATCTAGCTTTGGAAGTTTTGTGTTTTCAGGTTTCTTTTCACAACTAGGAAGTTATACAGTGTGTATTAAAGGAATGTTAGGCCCAAATTCTGTAGCTATAACTTTAGGAAAAAAACAGTAAATAAAGCAAGACTCATGATAAAATCATGAGATGTAATAAAAATCGCGAGAGATAGCAATGTTCTTATGGCACTAGTATAAAATTGCAGAATGATTCACCATTTTGTACTCAAACCAAGGAATTCTACTAGAAAAAAGAAAAATTACTCTTGTCCTTATGTGGACATTAACCCTACCCTTGATGCAAAGCATCTCCTTGAAAGATGGGTCCTGGGCTGTGGTCTGCTTGTGGTCCATGAAGTCATGGCAACTGATCCAGACCCCAGACCTCAATATGTTCAGGAGGGCTCTGCTAGATGGACAGCTGCCCCTGCAAAGTTTCCATGACCCATTCTCAGTTCATTACTTGGTAACCAGGATGTGTCCCTTACCACGTCCTGCTAGCTCATGGAAGTTGTGTTAACCCATGAGAGAAATACCTGGTCAAGCAATGGCTTGATTCTTTCCTTTATCTTCTTCTTGACAACCTTTCTGTTGCAAATCTTAGAAACAATTAAATGTGGACTAAGACTAAATCTGAAAGCAAAGAAGCTAGTTATTGCCTGTTTTTAGGTTGATAGCTAATTCCACTTCAGCTCACATTGCCCGTACAATGAATTGGGGAAGAACAGATTTTTTTGTGAGCTGCACAGGACACAATGAATGTCCAGGTTTAGACCTGTAGAGCTGATACCCACATCTGAGTTAGTTATTTAGCATGGTGTCTCTGCTACCCAAAATATAGGTTTATGCACTACAGGCATCTTCATATAATTTGATTCCCTAAGCTTTGTTGGTAGTGAAAGAAACCCGAGAGCTGGAAACTGGTGTGCTAAAGACCTCAGTTAACATAATGTCAGTATGAGAAGCTCGTTTCACTGTTTATGGGATTTGAACAGAGTGATGTGAGACCAGAGTGTGGACTTTTGTCTTTTATGGAATATTTGCAAGTGCGAAATGAATGAAGAGAGGCATATGGGTCAGACTTTAGATTTTGTTTTAACACAGTGTCTCATGTTGCTGCTTATAGCAGCCAGCACTGCTTTTAGCACTTTTTAATGCCTCTTATGCTGTGAATGAAAGTAACTTGCAGAAAGAGTGGCCCATCTTTTAGATCTGTCCCAATTCCTTCGTTTTTCTTTTTAAAGGACTTCAAAGCAGACTATCTGTGATTTTTTATTATGATGATTTTGCTTTTTGCAATTAAAGAGGAACTGTTTTTCCTGTATATTTACTAGGGATTTAAAACAGATCTCTGGTGATGAGAATTCTGAAGCAGTTCGAAACTTGGTCCTGTGAGCAGTCAGCATTTTTGAACATCTGTGTGCAAGTCTCTGATCCATCAAAAGAGGCATATGTCCTCCACCACCGGAAATAACTGGACCTGTCAGGAGAAACCAAGTCTGGATTTTCCCTGACCAGATTATCAACTATAGCACTAATTGTGAGAAGAAGCAGAATCCCACCACCCCACCATGAATGGAGACCACAGTGATAAGAACATATGAGAACATTCTCCTCTTCTGATCATGGAGAAGCCTGGAGAAAATTTATTTCCCCTCTCTTAAACTAATATCAGCAGCCCTAGGAAATGGGGAGCCCTGATGACCCCTTTGCTTGGAAATATCTAGAAAATTGAGATTAGGTGGCCCAGAGCCATACCTTCAGGTCTAAAAGAGCAGTAACCAAAGACATTTGGCTCTGAGAATCATTCACACTATTTCTCTTTGAGCCCCACAGCCTGACCCAGTGCATAACCCAACACAAAATGCATCATGCTCTGGGAGGAAAGACACAAAATATCTTTGAGTTTGGGGTGCAAACTGGTGTTTGGACATTGTTTCCTGTTGGACATAGCAGTGTGCTTATTGGAGAGGTGATCCAGCATCCAGAAGTAGAAGATCAAAGCTGAGATGATCCATGAGCCCCTTGGGATAACCCGAGAACACTTTTTTTTTTTTTTTTTGAATT